>OX608080.1:69778424-69979542 GCA_951509765.1 Sphenella marginata | reverse complement strand
TGGAATTTCTAAATAAGCAGCATGAGAGCATAAAATTCACAATGGAAACGGAGAAGGAGGGAAAACTGAACTACTTGGACCTAACGGTTAGAATCAACAAACTCACGAACAAGTTCAACTATGACATCTACAGAAAACCAACAACCACGGACACCATAATCCACTGTACATCGAACCATCCGCAACAACACAAGAATGCAGCATTAAGACATCTAGTGGACAGACTTCAGCGAACGCCTCTCTCTAAGGAATCATACAAGAAAGAGCTCACCACGATATACAGCATAGCAACTAGCAACGGATACGAAAAGACCCTAGTGGACAAACTCCGAAGCAACCATTTGGTGCAGAGAAGGGAAACCGAAGGGGAAAAGGCCAAAATTTGGACAGTTATGACATACACTGGAAACACCACATACAAGTTGGCCAACTTTTTCAAGAAACACAACATCAGCACAGCATTCAGAACATCGAACAACTTGGGACAAAAACTAGCAACTAACACCAACTCAGCGGAGCCGTTCAGCGAACATGGGGTATACAAACTTACATGCGAATGCCAGCACAGCTACATAGGACAAACAGGACGGAAAATAAGTACACGATTTCGGGAACATATCAGGGACTACAACCGAAAGACACGGAAACCCTCCATCGCACCAGAATCGAACTTTGCTAACCACATGTATGAAAACAAATGCACCCCGGATAAAATCAAAAGCACAGCCAAAACACTTCACGTGCAAACAAAAGGGCGACGCTTAAATGTGCTTGAGAACATGGAAATATACAAACTAAAGACATTTGACGGAAGAATAATAAACGAACAAACTAGCACCAATTCTGATGCAATATTCGAACCTCTAAAACTAGTCTACAAAAAACAAAACAACGCAGCAGGTACAATAACCAGACAAGTAACGATAAACGAGCGAACACACAAAACAAACCAAAGGACAAAAATTACCGACTTCTATTCAAGCACAAGATTAACATTACCTGACCCACAAACTAGTTAACGAGTTGCCGCTCGAGAACATTCAGCATTACCTGACATTACATAGCGTTCAGCAGTGCCTGACAAACAAACTAATAGACGAGTTTCAAAACAACCCTATTGCAGCTTGCCGCTCGGGAACATTCGTGAAACACGAACCTAACGCACGAACTATATACACGCATACTAACTTTACCTACAGCATTCAAACTATAAATACTGGACAACGGATAGACACAGATCAGAACGAAAACTTACACTGAAGATGGCGGATCGCCGAAACCGGTTTGTAAACAAACAAAAATTGACAAGGGATGACGGAAAATCGTTCCAATATAAATTTAGCATTCACCCTGTCGGAAAAACAGAAAATAAAAATAACTCAGTTAGTTTATCTACTTTCTTTGTCTATTCTAACAAAATAGTGTTCTCTCAAAGCCATTGGGACCCATTATCCTAATATGCCCAGGGCCCCCAATAGGCTGAAGGCAGTTTTATTATGCGAGGCGCAGTTGGAAAAAGTTTTTATATTTCGAATCCCAAGCCTAACGTAATATGTGTAAAGCAGAGAATAATACTTCGTCTCACTTTTGTTTTTCCATATACACATCCGTACATTTTATGTCTTTCGGATGTAAGTATAGGAAAAAAAACATATAGCAATTGAAGGATTTGCACCAGTACGATCAGAACATCGTATAATTATTTGTATTCCCCTATGAAATTTTGAAATAGCTGCTGAAAAATAGCAAAAAAAATTTAGTTTTACTATCTTTCAGTCAGCAATTTTTATTTTATTTTTTTTTTATTTATTTCCATCGGATTACCCACCATATCCCGCCGGACCGGCGCGAGGGGCGCATCCGCATAACGCGCGGATTGTTCGTTCGTGCCGAGCTTTGGTTCGTTAATCGTCGAGATCTAAAACTGCTCAGCTACAGAGAAAACCTCATCAGCTAAGTAAAGTAAATATAAGATAGATTACATAATTAGCAAATAATTAGTTAACAGAAGAAAGTTATTGTTAAAAATAAGACTCAAAGAATAACTAAACAATTTGTTACTAAGTATTTGGGAGAAAAAGAATTGATTTTTTCATGCTACAGAGTGAGTCCGAAATATCAAATGCACCAGAATGGGAGTTATAATCTTGACACAAATAACGAAAAGGCTCATTTAATTCAAAATTGGTTATCATTATCATGTATTTATTACGGCCACTAGAGCCTAATTCAATTATCAACAATTTGCTATCTTATAGCTAAGGTTTTACAAAACTTATACAGTTTTTTCTTAAAAACTAAGATTTCATTACATGTTTTTAAATCCACGGGGAGTTCATTGAAACATTTGAGACCTTTATAGAAAATGTTTTGTTTATCTATTTGAGTTCTAAACAATGGCAGTTTAAAATTTTGTTTATTCCTAGTATTTACATTGTGTGTTTGCTCTACTAAAATTACATTTTTACTAAGGTATTCAGGTACATTACCATGCTTTATATTAAAAATTAACTTCATGGAGTGAAAGAAAATTTTTTGCTTAACACTTAACCAGTTCAAACTATTCAGCATATCAGACGTTCTGGCATCACTACGTTTTTTAAGGATAAATCGCATACACCGGTTTTGAAGCTTTTGAAGTTTATCAATTTCACCATCAGATATTATGAATAATATCGATGGACAATATACAAAATGTGGCTCAATAATAGATTTATATATAAGTATTTTGTATTTTTTATGTAGATATTTGGATGTTCTCTGCATAATCCCAATTTTTTTAGCTACTTTCGCAACGGTGTATTTTATGTGTTCCTCAAATTTTAGTTTATTATCAATTATAATACCTAAATATTTTATACTCTCTACTCTTTGTATACTTTCATTATTTATTTTCAATTCAGTGGTGAGATCATTAAAGTTTCTTCTGGTTATAACCATGTACTTTGTTTTATTAATATTAAGTTTTAATCTATTTCTGCACAGTATATAAATTATTCAGTCCCATTTGCATTTTTGATATAGCGACATTAATATTATTTTCACTTATCATAATTAATGCATCGTCGGAAAAGAGTCGTATTTCGCATCCCTCGACGGCATTGACAATATCATTAATATAAATTAGGAACAATATCGGTGCCAATACCGACCCTTGTGGTAACCCTATGGGTACTTCCAATTCGTCGGATATCGCTGTATTTATCACAGTTCGTTGTCTTCTCTGCTTCAAGTAGCTGCTAAACCATTCTAGCTCCGTATCAGTTATACCAATTTGTTGCAGTTTTTTTAGTAGAATGTCTCTATCCACCGTTTCAAATGCCCTTTTGAGGTCCAGGAATACCGAAACAACTACAGTCTTCTTATTTAGCTCTTCTTTCCAATCAGATATCACCAAATTGAGGGCTGTCTCACACGAATGTTTTTCCCTAAAGCCCGATTGTTGTTGGACTAAAATTTTCTTTTCTTTTAGGTGCTTCATCAGTTGATTTTTGACATGTACTTCTAATATTTTAGCATCACTTGGTAGGGTATTTATTGGTCTAAACTCTTCTGGTTGTATTGACTTTTTAACTTTTTTAACAGGTACCACTGTCGACGTTTTCCACCTTCCAGGTACCATGCCGCTTTCCACACTATCATTAATAATGAGTGCATAGAAGTACCCTAAATACTCTATTGAGTCTTTCAGTACTCCATCTGATAAAAGTTTTCTGCCGCCAATTTTGTATTTGAACGTTTTTAAAATATTTATAACTTCAGCAGTTGTGATTTTCGAAAACTTAAATGTACAGCTGACTTGACTATTGTTCATTACTAGATCAATACTAGGTATATTTCTATTTATTTCAATTACACTGTTTATAAAGAATCGGTTTAGTTTATTAGCCAATTCTGTATCATTCTCAACCAGTACACCATCTATATTATTTTTGATACCGTCGTTATCCTCGGTAAGACATGCCGCCTGTTTGAGGTACTTCCACATTTCTTTAGCATTATTTTCGCTCATTTTTACTTCATTTTCCATAAATTTAACTTTTTTTATTTTAACCAGTTTTTGTACGTTTTATTTATCCTTCTGTATTCATCCCACACTCCAGTCTGTAAAGCATGTTTGTATATATTAAATTTATTTTTATTCATTCGTGCCAGTTCATGGTCATACCATTTATTCATTAGCTTTATATACACTTCCTTTCGTAAGTCAAGCTTTCCATTGCTTGCATTATGTTGTTATTTATAAGTTCCACTTTATCATCAATTTGCAGGTTATTATTGAAATTGAAATTAAACGATCTTAGTATGTTTTGTAAACTTTCACGACTGTATCTGTCCCAAGCAGTAATTTTCTTCACCATTCTCATTTTGAAAGATTTAGACGTTTTAACACTGAAATGTATTGTTTCATGGTCAGATATTTTGAATTCCATTCTATTCCTTCTGTATTTGAATACAGTAAATCAATTTTAGTTTCAGTTGCATCTGTAATTCTTGTGTTAAACTCTACTTTTTGGGACATTCCCATCACAGAAAATATCTCGGACAGTTTAGTACTATATGTAGAAGTGTAGTTCACATTTATACTAAAATCTCCAACTACTATATTTGGTTGCTTTTATCATATTTATTAAGTAAAATTTCTGTTAGATAATCCAAGAAATCTGCATCACTTGTGCTGGGCGAGTGATAAAGCACCCCAATTTGAAATTTTTTATCAACCTTTTTATACCCAGCGTACTAGTACTAGTACAAGGGTATTATAACTTTGTTGGGATAACGGTTGGTTGTACAGGTATAAAGGAATCGAGATAGATATAGACTTCCATATATCAATATGATCAGGATCGAAAAAAAATTTGATTGAGCCATGTCCGTCCGTCTGTCCGTCCGTCCGTCTGTCCGTTAACACGATAACTTGAGCAAATAATGAGATATCTTCACCAAATTCGGCATGCGTACTTATTTGGGTTCAGAATAGATTGGTATTGAAAATGGGTAAAATCGGACCATAACCACGCCCCTTTTTCGATATCGAAAATTTCGAAAAACGTATAAAACGGGTTAATTCAATATCAGAAGCAGCTACAATGATAAAATTTGCAATATGTATTGATTTAGATGTTCTAAGGCCGATTTTATCAAACTTTTTGAAAAGGCGCGTTGCACCGCCCACACATATTTGAAGAAATTTTCAAATTTTGACTCTCAATAACTTCAGAACAGTTTGTGCTAGTATAACGAAATTTTGTAGAGGGCATACTATTGTTGTGTTAAATTCAGCTATAGAAAACAAACGAAATCGCTTAGCGACCACGCCTACTTTTTCATAAAAGTTATATTGAAAGGGGGTGGAAATATTGAAAAGTCCATATCTAATTAACTGATACCGCTATAATAATATAATTTGGTACATACATCAATTTTTATATTCTTTACATTATTTTCGCAAAATTTTGGAAAGTGGGCGTGGCACCGCCCACTATGAGTCACGCAATTTTCAAATTCGACTGCTAATAACTTCAGAACGGTGTGAGATAGGTTTACGAAACTAGGTACCAGGCATGCTATGTTTATGTAGAGTACTACCACAGGAAATAAGAAAAATCGGTTAACGACCACACCCACTTTTGGACTAAAGTTCTCTAAACGAGAGTTAGGAAACCGGAATATGTAATATCTGTTTAACTGATAAAGATATAATACTAAAATTTAGTACACTCATTCACTTGATGATGTTATTAGTGTTGTTTAAAGGTTTTTTGGTAATATTTTGGAAAATGGGCGTGGCACCGCCCAAAAGTGAATAAACAAAATATCAACATTTCACTATTAACAAGCCACTGTGAAAGTATCAGAAAGATCTGCAATGAAAACTGATCTTCAAATAGGGACAAGCAACATAATAAAATCCGTGGGCGTGCCACCACCCACTTTTATAAAATTATGTAAATATTGATTAATGGACCGTATATCAAAAAATTTCACAAAATACGTTAAAAGTTATGGGCATGGCACACCTTCTTTTCCAAAGTTATATATAGGACATGGTATAACCCTTGAAAAGATCGATTCTGTACTTTGGCTCATGTAAGCGGTTAAAGCTTTATAAGCAAGGGGCGTGGCCGCGCCCACCAAATTCGCTATTGTTTAGGCTCGGAATAGATTCGTTTTTAAAATGGGCGAAATCTGATGAAAACCACGCCCCCTTTTTCTGAAAACTAACGCTGGGTATTTAATGTTCGGTTCACCCGAACTTAGACTTCCTTACTTGTTCAGTTTTATTATTATACACCATATATTTCTATTAACACTTGCATTGTAAATTATATTAAAGTCAATTGTGCTATGCACATATATTAACACTCCTCCAGTGTGCCTGCTGTGTGAGTCACAACGAACCAGTCTATATGTGGCTATTTCTAATTCACTATCTTCCACATTTTCCGTCGTACACGTCTCAGAGCATAGTATAATACTCGGCTTGTGTGCTGCCGCCAAAACTTCCAACTCACTTTTGTTAGATATTATGCTATTTATGTTTAGATAGATGCAATTTAAAGTATTATTTGTGCGCAGATATTCCTTTCGTTTTCTTTCCCTTATTTCCGTTGGTTTTGCCTGTAACTTGCACATTTGTTGCTAATATCCTAGCCTTTGTTTTTTAGCATTTAAATGCTTAAAATAGACCGGGCATTGCTTACTGTTGCACTGATGATTGATATCTAGCCCTAACTTAAGCTTTTCATTTGCTTTAATACAGTTAATACATTTGTTTATCGGTAGATTATCACAGTCGGTAGATTTGTGGTTTCCCAAGCATTTCGCACATACTTCATCGTCCTTGCACTCAGCAGCTTTATAGTTGTACCCTTTACATCTGAAGCATGTTGTAACATCAACACCATCATACACTTGACACCTTTCCCAACCTATATTCAGTTTATCACCTTTCAGAGTGTTAATAAAACTTTCTTGATCCACCTCTATTATTGCATTGTACTAACTTTTAGTTTTATTTTTCACTTTATACTGCCTAATAATTTTAACTTCACCCTTTTCTTGACATTGGTTTTGCTTCTTTAAACACTCCATGAGCTCATCATTGCACTTTTCAAGGCTCATGCCTGTTATAAATAATCTAGGTTTATAATCCCGCGGAATTTTTATTTCATATTCATCACTAATATTTGAGTCCATAATTTCCTTGATTTTATCTCTTTCATCCACATTAATACTCTCAATTATCATAACCCCATTTTGACCAGTCTTAATGTCTGTAATTTTCAGCTCATTAGGGTTAATTTTATTATTTAAATCCTGCTTTGTTTTTTCACTCGTTTGCTTGGTTTTTGGTTTCACAACAATAGACGCACGTTTCTTAAATTCCGGCATTTCTCTACCAGTATTTTTATTTACATTCGTTTTCACCATATTTGCAAATGACGTTTGTTGTTGTGTTGCATTATCTTTTATTTCTTTCCCCAATGTTTTTATTTCACTGCATAGCTTTTCATTTTCCTTCCCAACTACAACAGCTGTGCTTTTCATTTGCTCTACTACCTCTCGCACTTTCTTTATTTCTGCTGCATTTTTTACATACATTTCCTGATGCATTTTTAGGCTCGCTAATCGTTCATTATATTTCACCTAAATTACATTCATTAACTCTCTCAGCTCACGCTGGTTGCTGTTCAATGCCTCTTCAAATTCATTTTTGTACTCTTTCAAATACATACTGTTCTTGTTTACATTATCTTGCATATCTCGCACTACCATATCAACATTTTGTATATATGTAATGCACTCATCACAAATAAATTTCAACATTGGGTGCGTTCCTATTACCCCATACTGAAAGTAATCTAAACCAGAGCATCTTGGTGCAGTGTGATATGCCTTCCCACACACACCCATACATCTGACTCCTGTTTCCCCTCTTATTGGGACTTTGCACTTCACACACTTGTCGTTATCTGACATTATGCCTTCACTTTTCGCACTGTATTCTTATTTTTCGCGGTAAACACGTATGCATATGTATGTATGCGTCTCTATTCGCTTATTTTGGAAAAATTATTAAATAAGAGATTTAAGTAATCAGCCTTATTGTAAACTTCATGTGAATGCCATTCCCAATGGAAAAATTCCCACATTTGTACTTTTCTCATTGTGAACTTCACAAGTGAAAAATTTCCCATTTTCGAAAAATTACCCTAACCGTCAACACATTTTTTCCCACTTGAATTTATAAAATTCGTTCGCAAAACTGAAAGTTGTGAACAACACTCGATAAAATGTAAGTATTGTTTATTAGTAATAAAACTTAGTTTAGGAACTATTTTATATCACCTCAGGTCTATTAACAAAACTCAGTTGACTTTCTTGGTAAGTTCTATGGCCGAAAATCCTGAAATAGGAAAGGGTTTCCAAAAAAAAAAACAAAGATAAAGTGGTGGCTTTTTGGAAGAAACTAAACGATTCCCTCAATAGCATGGGGCCACCATCAAAATCAATCTCCGAATGGAAAAAGGTGACTATTAATACAATGTGGCTATGAAATTTGCCATAATTCACATAGCTAATGGTTTACAGGTTTGGATTGATCAGAAAAGATACGTAAGAAAAAAGGCTGTCGAAAATACCAAAAGTAGGAAAAAGACTGGTGGTGGACCTTGCAAGCAACATGTTTTTTCTATATTGGAACAGTCAATTTTGGATTTAACTGCGTCAGTAGAAGCTGTGGAAGGTGTCGAAAATGGCAAGCGTTTTGGTATGCATGCAACTAAATCAATTGGTAACCAACAAGAAAATAAAAGTAGTGATGACGATAACAGCTCCAGTGAGGACTCGGAAGCGGAATTTAGTTGCATGGACGTCGAAAAAAGCACCGAAACTGCCGATGAATCGCAAAGGGAAAATGCATTGCCAGCACAAAAAACCAGGCAGCAAATTTGCAAAAAAATTAATCCTTCGGAACTATTAAGCATTGAGCTAGATGTTCAAAAACAAATGAATGACAACGTCAGAAAGGGCTTGGAAATGCAGAGTCATCACTTCACAAAAATAGAAGGTCACTTAAAGGAATTAAACCAAGGTCTCGAAAACTTCCAAAACACGCAAAATAGTTTACTAAGGGAAACAAAACGCCACAATTCGGAAATTGAACGGCTGAGAAAAATTGAAGTTGACCGCAAACTCACCCTTATAAACAGCCAAATCGAGGTTCAAAATTTAAAAATACTAGCTGCAAAGAAAACCTTAGGCATTAAATAGAAAGTTTTTTTAACACTTTTGTAGGAATGAATTTTACGTACTTAATTTTGTTTTTAAATTCAATACATAGGAAATTAGAATACTTATAACGTTTTTGTAAGAAATGAATTTTATGTACTTTATTTTTTTTTCTAATTGTTATCAATAAAGCCGCGTTTGAGCTAAATACAAATCAGACAGTGTCATTCAATTATAAAATCATTTTGTCATAAATTCACATAAGGGAATTGCCTATATTTGCTCTAATACGCTTAGCCTCATTGAGGTACGATATATGCGATTCAGATTCTTCAAACTGTACGCATTCAGAAATTTCCGGCTGGGAAGCGCTCATTGAAATAAAAGGTGTGTCATTGCACCGATACTTTAAGCATATATTGTGCAACGCGCAGCAGACATTTGTAATTTGAGCGGCTTTCTCAGGTGAATAATGCAGCTCCCTGGCTCCTAGTACACACCTCCATCTATTTTTTAAAACGCCATTAGTCCTTTCTATAATGTTACGCCCACTTGCATGAACCTCGTTAAACTTGCTTTCTGTGGAGCCTTCTTCTGCTGATCTGTGGGGTGTTAGCAACCAAGGTTCCAGTGGATAGCCAGCGTCGCCTATAAACAACAATTTATTTTGTGACTTACACATTTCATTAAAACTTTACCTAGCAGCCAAACATTTCTGGTGCCTTGCAAGTAATCCTGCTCCATTGAAACCCTCAATTCACTTGTATTCCATATTAATGAGTCATGGCAGGCTCCAGCGTGTGTAGCATCGACGTACCTTATTGCCATTTTGTTATCACATACCTACAGATTAACCTATTAGCATGCGTGAAACCATACACAAATTTAACCAACCTACCAGCAAAACATTCATACTATAGTAACCCTTTCTGTTATAATATAAGTGTTTATTATTCCTAGGGCCTATAATTTTAACGTGTGTGCCGTCAATGCAGCCAATAATGCCAGGGATATTAAATTGCTGATAAAAATCCAAAGCAATTTCTCGCATTTCGTCTTTAGTAGGCCATTTTATCCACTGATTGCAAAGGCACTCCTCGAAAACATTCAGTACTTCAGACAGAACGTGGCTAAAACTTGTCTGCGATAAGCCAACATCCACTTGCCTCCCCACTCCTTTCTGGTATGCTCCTTCACCAAAAAATCTTAGAGAAGCTGAAAGCTTTACGACTGTGTCTATTGCAAAACGTTTGCGTGCCACTGGCAGACCAGTGTGCAATACATCCAACAAATATTTGAACGCGGGTGTTGCGTCGGGACGACTTCAATTAAAACACACAATTTTTAAGCTGACTCACAAATTACTTTTGTAACAATTTATTAATAAATTTGCAATGTCTTTGCGCTTTAAAAAATATTTGTGTACTTGTCGTCTATGTGACATTTGTTCAATCAATAATCCCCAGCAAAGGACCGTTACGGTCTTTTATACATTGAAAACTGGTGCTTTTTGTTTGTGTACTGAGCAGTAATGATTTTATACGTATGATACAAATTGCTGAATTTCTACTTTAGGTCAAAGAGAGTATACATTTGTATTGTGCAAGTACAAGATAATTTACAGGGAACTAAGAATAAGTGATAATTCAATATGTTTGGTATTTAGCGTCAACAGCGGGCTTATTTATTATATACAATTGGTGAAAGCTATAAAAAAAGAGTTAAACCACGATTATTTATTTGTTTTACTAGTATAATTATTTTGCATGTTTACCTTCCATTGGGCAATTCAAGGGGATTGCACTTGTCGCGTAAAATCTTTCTGGACACTCGTTCAGCCAATTGCTGACGGGAATTAGTTTCTTCTTCAATTATACAATGGCGCAAGTATGCACTAATCATTGCAATTTAAGTAATTAACACAAAAATAAAAATTATTGACTACACAACAGCAATTTTTCCTGTCAATAATTGTAAACAAAACATGAGTGATGTTCACAATAGCATATTCGAAATTCGAATATAAGGATTGATTCACACGAAATTAACGATACGAATTTTATGTTCGTGGGAAATAAAAAATGCATGGGAGTGATTTATTCGCATGAAGTTTACAATAAGGCTGAATATTTCCCAGATTTTTCACAACAATTTCTTATTTAATTAGTAGAGTCACTATCTCGCATATATATGGTACACTTTTCAACAATTATTTATTAGCTTCAACATTTCTAAACAGAAATTTCAAATAGGCGATCAATTTCGTCTTTCTCTTTCCTTGTGATATTTTTTTTTTCGGCACTGTTTCAATATAAGTGGCTTAAAATGCCTTGAAGGACGAGAGGGCACATTGAAGTTCACTTCGCTCAGAAGAAACGGGCTCGAGATTGAACCATTTAGTAATTTGACCATAAAAAAAATTCCAAGCATTTATCTTCGGCTAGAAAGGGTGTGAAGATTAATTAGTTTTAAGCGACTCGTATACGGTGGTAAATTATACAAGGGATCCCAATGAAAATCTCTTAACGCAAACAGTAAAAACTGTTTTTGAACTGATTCAAGTCGATCTACATGAACTTGGTAACGGGGGTTCCAAATTATAGAACCGTATTCAAGAATTGGTCTGACTAATGTAGTAAAAAGAGCTTACATAAGGGTCGCTAAATTCTTTAGAGCATCGTTTAACGAATGCAAGAACACCTTTAGCCTTATTGACTGTTACGTTAATATGGCGGTTAAAACTGAGCTTGTAGTCCATAGTGACCCCCAGGTCAACAAAATCATACACTTTCTCAAGATTATAATTTTGTATGGCTGCAAGGTTCCACGCGAAAAACGCATGTATTTACATTTTTTAAGATTAAGCGGCATATAATTTAAATCGCACCAAGTAACTAGTGAATCTAGATCTGATTGAAACCTATTTCTATCTTCAAAAGGCCCAATTGACATGAAAAGCTTTACATCGTCAGCATACATTAACATTTTTGAAAACTTGATTACTGTAGAAATATCATTTATAAACAACAAGAACAGAATCGGGCCAAGATGGCTTCCTTGAGGAACTCCCGAAGAGACATAAATGACATTGGATAAACAATTTTTAAACACTACTCTTTGTGTCCTGTCACTAGGGTAAGAAGGTATCAAGTTTATAAATAAGTAAAGAGTGACACTTTTCAAGAAACACGAAGGAATCGTATCAGGACCGTATTTATAAGATTCTTTTAATGTTTTAAGGTAAATTAGAACATCTTTGGCACATATAGTTGGAGAACTAATTACATTTTTCCCGTGCAGATTATAAGGATAACTTTGAAAGTCAGAACTGGTGACGGAAGAATAGTTTGAAGTGAAAAATTGCGCAAAGAAATTTGCGATATCTTGACTGTCGCTAGATATAATGTCTTGATATTCATGGCTGGGGGAAATCCCGCTACTTTACGTTTAGAGTTTACGAAACCATAAAACGACTTTGGATTGAGGACAAGGTCTCGTTTAGTTTTAGAAATGTAAGATTTATAACATTTTTTATTTAAGTCGATGTACTTCCGACGTAGAATGGAATACAGTAAGTAATGTTTATTTAATCCGGATTTCTTATACACTCGGCAGAATAAGTCTGCGTACAGGTATATTTTTGTAATTTTCACCCATTTTGTAATTGGTAAAATTGTTTTTACTAATTTTCTATAAAATAATGGGTCAAACTCTAACACAGAAGATGTAAATTATGTTTTAAAAATGTATGGAAAAATCGGAAAAATTCGACGAATTTTCATCAAAATTTTCAAGCCGAGCTCAAGTATTTTCTTCCATATAAAAAAATTCCATTCATACATATGTATGGAAGACAACAGACAAATCCGCCAGGAAAAAAATTGCCAAAAATCAGTAGTATTTCTCACGGACCTAAGACTTACACTTTATCATGCTAGAATTGAACCGTCTTTAAAACTGCATACTCAAAAAAAATCTGAAAATTATGAGAAAAAACTTTGATGAAAATTCGTCGAATTTTTCCGATTTTTCCATACATTTTTAAAACATAATTTACATCTTCTGTGTTAGAGTTTGACCCATTATTTTATAGAAAATTAGTAAAAACAATTTTACCAATTCAAAAATGGGTGAAAATTACAAAAATATACCTGTACGCAGACTTATTCTGCCGAGTGTATATTTTAAAAGATCTTGTTTTTCTGTTTTTCAGTGTGTTAAGCTCCTTACTAAACCAAGCTTGTGTTGGAAGATCATAGATTACTTTACGTTTAGGAATGTACTTCTCAAAAAGGCAGTGAATAGTTTTTGATAAAAGATAGTCATGGTCTTAGTACTCAGTTTTTTGGCTCAACGTTATCACGAGAGATTTTTGATACATTTTGAACATTTCTATTTGGTCTGTATTCAAACTCCCGCACAAGAGCACCGGGGGGCCAAAAAGAACTATCCAAAAGAGCGTCGAAATCTTTTCCAGCGACATCAATTCTAAATGAAGACATATTTCTCTGATATGTGAAATTAAACTTTTTAATAGTCAAGTTACGATCTTTTACCTTAGTCGAAATATGGTACATTAAATCCTTTTCTGTAGTGTCAGGATGGAACCTAGACACAAAAATAGATTTTTTGCGAGGGACGACAACCAGCTTCCTAGCAATTGGTTCAGACTCAATTGCAATTGCGGGAGGATCCGGATTTTTTTTAGTGGATGTTTTTGGAGGGTTCTTGGACGTTGCCCGAACAGAAGTGCTTGGAATTGGGGACGCCAAGTCTATCAATTCGATGGCTTGCGGCAAGTTCGGCGCTAATAAAGGAGCAGGCCGATCATCCGTACGCCCGCGCTCGCCATCACGATTGATAGAATTTTCCAGTTGAAGCGCTTTGTCAAGATTTTCGAAAGTTTTAAAAATGTTTTCATATTTTTTGAATTTTTCGGTCAGCAAAGAAAAGTCTTTGCTGATCTCAGAAAACCCGTTTCTTATATGACGAAAGACCTTACAAAGATCAACTTCCGTCGATCTACATTTTGAGCAAGACCAGCGCAGACCTTTTCCATCATTAATAAGATCAGCTGTTCTACCAGTAAAGCCAGTGCACTTTGCGTGGACAAGTGCATCACACAGCCAGCATGCTACAAAGCGCCCTGACTCGCTTTTAATCTGGCAATTTTCAAACGTGCACGACATTATATTATTAATAATTATGAAAAATTATAAAATTATGAAATTCAAAAATTTAGTAGTTACAAATAAAAAGCTATAAAAACAACCCTGGCAGTTTGGAAGGCAATGTACTGAGCGAACAGTTTTGAACACACTGTACTTGACGTTTAACAAACCAGGCAAAGAGCTGTAACGAAAAAGGAGTGAGAAAAAGAAAAGCAAGTCAGCACACAACAACAATTATAATGTTAAATGTAAGCCTTTCAAAAGCAACAAATACAATATACAAAAACACAACTCGGCACACATAAATTCAATAGAATGAATTTATAATTATTTAATTTTCAAAAATTTACACTTTTCACAACAAGTAGTGAAGCACATTAAGTATTCAACTCATTACCTTTAATCTTAACTTCAAAATTTCCAGATTTATGACAAATATGATTAAATTTTTAGATAAAAACACAGAGCAAAATAAAAACACAACTACACAGCTTGACGTTTGCGAATAATTCGAAACATAAATTCTGCTGTGAAAAAACTGAAAAATATGAACACTGAAAAAACTTGAATACAAAAAGTTAATAACTTAAAGCTTCAGCAAAATTCTCTAGTTTTTTTTCTGCTGATTGCTGAAGCTCGTTTCCGTTCAGCTTGCTGCTGAAGTAAAATGAAAAAAAAATTTTTTTTTACTTTGCTTATTTATATTTTTGAACTATAAATATAGGCTACAAGCAAATTTTCGAATCTGACAAAAAACTGATTTCTAGTTAAGCTAAAAATTTCAAACTTTTGCTATTTTTCAGCCAGCAATTCAAACCCTGGTTTGCAATATCATATCTGATTTTTCTATCTACAACTTTATCTGACTCTCCATCTGTTTTTCTCTTTCCTATAATGTCTTCCACTACAGTTTTCTTCTTATTCTTTTTGTTTTTTTTTTACATATGTATGTATGTAAGTACATTTATATGAGTATTTAACAAAAAATAGGAAGCAGGTAGTATTATTTTGTGTATGTTGCTTTACGTAAATTAAACTATTTACACATGTGAACATGAAAAATCAGCACAAGCCCGTCCTTTTCTTACCATAATAAACAGTATACATAATGAATTTTGGCCCTGGCATCTCTTGCTTGAAGCCCTAGCACAATACCTACCAAGCAAATTTAACTGCATAAACATATAAATGTACAAATACATATTTATGCATAGTAACTTTATAGTAAATGTCTATTTACAGCTTCAATTATTACCAGTAATTGTATTTTATTATTCCCACAACACTGTACAAATATCTATTTAATTATTAAGATAACAAGCCAAAAACTATTCAACCACCATTAACCGAATAAATACAACTATTCGTTACCACTATTCGAATAATGAAGGAAATATTGTTACTGCTTGGGCACACATTTGTACACGCAAACATACACACATACATCCAAAACATACAAAACATAAATGCACGCTAATAGGTACAAGCAAAGAAAACAGCGAATATCGTTTTAAAAATCTATTAACAAAAATATTCGAATAGTACTATTCGAATAAACCAATAATAATATTCGAATAAACGAATAAAAAATTCGAATAAATAGTATTCGAATTTTTTGCAACGAATATTTTTATTCGTTTATTCGAATAGTGTTTATTCGAATATTATTCGAAAAAAATCCCACTCCTAACATACACCCGTATCATGCATTTCGGCTTGGATTGAAATTTTCTCCGTTTGGCAACTTTGGTGTCATGCGTTCCGTTTCCGTTCAGTTCAACTTCGAAACTTACAATTCTGTCTATCATGCACTTTTGTTGGCGGATAAATACTTGTTTTTTATTTTACAAACAGTACAAGATTAATTTCGGCGATTTTTTGTTAAAATTCGTAAAATGTAAGTAAAACTCGTATGTAAAAGTTGTAAAACGATCGCTATATTTTGTTTTTGTGCTTAAATGATGTTTTTTGATATGTTGGCAGGGTAATTGCTTGCGACCGGAGCCAAGTGCTAATATTTGTCCAAAAATGTCTGGAGGGGTATAAAAAGACGCGATACCCGGAATGTGAATGCGCCTCCGGAGTTCTAATATTTTCAACATTTTGGAAAATATTTGCAAAAAACAAAAAATGACCTAGGTCAAATCCCAAAAAATGGAGCAGGGGATTGTGTGATCCAATAACCCTCGACCGGCTACGCGATCCCCAGTATTTCTGCGTCGAACACACTTTTTTCGCAGGGCTTAATGTGGGAAAATCACAGAAAATTGTGAATTTTGATTGCAAATATTTCGCGAACTACTACAAATAATTGTTCTCCGGAGGTATATTCTTGTTACTCGGATTGAAGCGCGTCTTTTGATATCCCTCCCGACGCCCACTAGCACTTGGCACGGTTGTAAACAATTGCCAAAAATTGGATTAGCATTCAAAAGACCAATGTAACAATTTTACTAACACCATTAAAACCAAGGGAATTTAATGTATGTAAATTTCACTCACAATAATGCCCGCAAATTCTATCAAAAAATTCGACGAATGACGGAAGGTTTCAAGCCCGGGGCAAATTCCTGTAAGAACGAGAACGGCGACCTGGTGACTGATGTTCAGAGAATACTAGAGATATGGAGGGATCACTTCTCTGCCCTTTTAAATGGAGAAATTGAGCAAGAAACCAGAGAAGAGCTCGAACCCGAACCCACAATCGAAGACGACGTAATTGACGTCCCAGAACCCGACTATAATGAGGTGCGAATAGCAATATCCCGGTTAAAAAACAATAAAGCAGCTGGCGCTGATGGTTTGCCTGCTGAGCTATTCAAGCATGGCGGCGAGGAGCTGGTAAGGCGTATGCACCAGCTTCTGTGCAGAATATGGTCGGATGAATGCATGCCCGAAGATTGGAATCTAAGTGTTCTTTGCCCAATCCACAAAAAAGGTGATCCTGCAAACTGCACCAACTACCGCGGAATCAGCCTTTTGAATATCGCATATAAGGTCTTGTCAAGCGTATTGTGCGAACGATTGAAGCCTGACGTGAACAGACTGATTGGACCTTATCAGTGTGGCTTCAGACCTGGAAAATCTACCATCGACCAGATTTTTACAATACGTCAAATCCTGGAGAAAACCCGTGAGAAAAGAATCGACACACACCACCTCTTTGTTGATTTTAAAGCCGCTTTCGATAGCACGAAAAGGAGCTGCCTATATGCCGCTATGTCTGAATTTGGTTTCCCCGCAAAACTTATACGGCTTTGCAAAATGACATTGAGCAACACCACCAGCTCAGTCAGAATTGGGAAGGACCTCTCCGAGCCGTTTGAAACTAAACGAGGTTTCAGACAAGGTGACCCCCTATCGTGCGATTTCTTTAATTTGATGTTGGAGAAAATAATACAATCTGCAGAACTCAACCGCGCTGGAACAATATTCTATAAAAGCGTGCAACTGTTAGCATATGCTGACGACATTGACATTATCGGCCTTAACAACCGTGCCGTAACCTCTGCGTACTCCAAACTAGAAAAAGAAGCGGAAAAAATGGGTTTGGTGGTGAACGAAGGCAAAACGAAGTACATGCTGTCATCAAGCAAAGAGTCAGCGCATTCGCGCCTTGGCACCCACGCCACTGCTGGCACCAAAAAGTTCGAAATAGTGAAGGACTTCGTTTACCTTGGATCCAGCATAAACTCCAACAATAATGCCAGCCTAGAAATCCAACGAAGAATTGCTCTTGCAAATAAATGCTACTTTGGACTGAGTAGGCAATTGAAAAGTAAAGTCCTCTCTCGACGCACGAAAATCACACTCTACAAGTCACTCATCGCTCCCGTCCTGCTATATGGTGCAGAGGCGTGGACACTAACAACATCTGACGAGGCTGCATTGGGAGTATTCGAGAGAAAAGTTCTGCGAAAGATTTATGGGCCTCTACGCGTTGGCGACGGCGAGTACCGAAGAAGATTTAATGATGAGTTGTATGAGCTTTACGCAGACGTCGACATAGTACAGCGCATTAAAACACAGCGGCTTCGCTGGCTAGGCCACGTCGTGCGAATGAACGAAGACGCTCCAGCCCAGAAGGTATACTTATCGGCACCCGCCGGTGGAAGCAGAGGAAGAGGAAGACCACCACTCCGATGGAAGGACCAAGTGGAGACCGACCTGCGATCTCGTGGGGTCTCCAATTGGCGCCAGTTGGCGCAAAGAAGAAATGACTGGCGAGCTATGTTGGACGGTCAAAATCGCTCAGGCGGTTAGATGGCCATTTAAAGAAGAAGAAGAAATTTCACTCCATTTATTTATTAATGCTCAATACATTTGTAATTAGTTAACTTATGTACATAATTATGTGAATAAATCATAATAAAATTTTACTTTTATTTCAACAGCATTTGTGTAGATTTCCTTTGTTATGTTCCAGCTCCACATATTTCAAGGCAAACAGCTGATTTCGAAAGGTTTATAGCTCTTCTTCTGTCAATCCAATTGCAACGCATGATACCTACTTTCGACTCCCGCGGTGCGTAGAGCGGGAACGTAATCGAAAGGAATGATAGGGGTGATAGTTTATTTTCATACACTGGTAGTATAGCATAGTAATGAACCCAGACAAGATTATTAGAACAGCTTACTTACCGAATTATAGCTCAATATTCTCTGCAGAAATAATTGCTATATGGGAAGCAATAAACATCTTCAAAAATAACAAAGGAAAGTTTGTGATATGTTCTGATTCCCTATCAGCACTTAAAGCTATTCAAAATTTGAACAATAAGGACATTTACGCTACCCGAATAAGAAATGAGCTGGCAAGCAAATACCCAAGGCTCACCATACTCTGGGTACCTGGACACTCTTAACATAAACGGTAATAAATTAGCAGATGAGGTAGCTAAAGATGCACACCATTCTCCTCTACTAACCACAGAACCTAGGGCACACCAAAACTACGCATGGCCATTTGATGTCAAATTCCCCGCCGATAAACTGCTCCTGCAACCCTAATGAAAAAATCACAATTCCCCTACAAGACTGCCCAAAATTCTCCACCCGAAGGCAACAAATCTTCGGCAATTCCAATCCATTGTCATATCTAACCTTACCCTCCAAAAATTCAATCCACTTAGTTATGAAATTTCTTAAATATACCAATACTTACCACAGTATTCAGTTCCATTCTAATTATTCTTATTCTATCTCAATTTATACAAATACAGTTAAAATGTAATACCAATGTCTGTATATACATACATACTTACAGTATTGGACAATACAATCGCACCCCCTTTTTGTCATCGAACTAAAACAAAGACGTCCTACAAATAAAGTTTCAGATAATTTCGTACAAAAGTTTGACTTATGTTGTAGCAAACTTCGTTCAAGGTTTTACTAAAAGCTTTGCACCAAATTCAAAATAATTTAGCAAATTTTGACCTAATTTTTAAACTTTTTTCCTCGGCACTTTAGAAAAATTCTGAGTACGCAGTTTTGTAGCCCATTCAATTTGACTCTGACAAAGTGCAAGTATTAAGTAGCTCCGACAGCGCCTTGATTTTTAATAAATTTTTTTCCGAACTAAGTTATGTATTTTCTCCATATAAAAAATAATGTTGTGATTTCGTTGTATGGAGAAAAAATACACATAAAATGTCTTTTTAAGCACCTTACATAAGGATGTTTTTTTTCTTATTAGTTACAATTTTTTTTCTATAGTATAATATGTATATATTTTAGTTAAAAATTTAGTTTTGCCAGGAAACCGGTACTGAACTGTCAAAAAGAAATACATTCATAATAAACGTGTAATTGTGACCTCTAGACCAAGAAATTTAAAATAAAAATACTTCTGATAAGGCACCACAATGGAAAATAAATACAAAAGCGTGTTCTAAATTAATTAAATAAATAAACAAATTGTTCTACACAGGTAAGAAAAAAAAATGTTTGAATGCAGACGCGCTTCCTAGCAGAAGAGAGGTGTTTAGTGTATTTTTTTATTGCATGCAGTGGAGAAACATAACAAAAACTTGCCGTCACGAAACACATAAAATTATAGATTACTTAAACAAAAACTGTTCGAAAGAAAACGTTTAATATTGTTTTATAGACTTCACAACATTTCATATTATTATTAAATTTGTTCCGTTACATATTTTCCATTTTACTTCAACATAGCTATAAAATTAGAACTGTGCGCCTGAGTTATCTCATAGTGTATGTTTTCAAAAACTAAAAAAAAAAATTTCTCGATTTTACGCCAACCTACCATTGCAAAAGTGTTAATAAATTTAAAATGCAATGTTAAAATGAAACTTTGGGTAATATTTTATCAAACGGTGTAAAACTTATGTAACTCATTACTTTGAAAAAAATTAAAAATTAACTTGGACTTATTAAAAGTCCTTGAAAGGACACTCGCAGGTACAACCTTTATATGGGCAATTTACTCCTGACTCCAATCTAAATAAAAGTCTTTATGTCATTTTTTCCGGTAATATTGCTGGTTTACGAGATATTAGCCAATAAAGACATATACAATTTTTTAGTGCATTTTTAGCTTTTAGGTCAAATTTCCATGACATTTTTTCACTACAGATGGCTAGACTTTTTTTACACATCTTGTCGTTTACCCCCAAACTTTCAGAAAATACATTTGGAGGGAAGAGAATTAGAACTTTGACCCCTGAACTATACCATATTGCATGTTTTTAGAAATGTAAAAACAGTTTTCTCTCAGTTTTATGTCAACCAACCATTGCAGAAATGTTGGTAAAATTAAAATGTAATGTTATTATTAAACTGTGGTTAATATCCTACCAAACGATGTATAGCTTATCTAATCCATAATTTTGCAAGTATTTTATTTGACCATTACAAAAAAATGAAAAATAAAAAATTTACTTCGACTTATTAAAAGTCCTTGAAAGGACACTCGCAGGTACAACCTTTATATGGGCAATTTACTCCTGACTCCAATCTAAGTAAAAGTCGTTATGTCGTTATTTCTCTTAAAATTACTAGTTTAGGAGATATTAGCCAATAAAGACATATTCCATTTTTTAGTGCATTTTTAGCCTTTAGGTCAAATTTCCATGGCATTTTTGCACTACGGATGGCCAGATATTTTTACAGATCTTATTTTTTATCCCCATTCTTTCAGAAATTGCGTGTGCAGCGAAATTATTTCATACTTTTTCAAATCCCATACATTCTGTGGGTGTTCTAATATACATAGTGGATAAAAAGATATAAAACAAAGTAAAGTTAAGTTAGCTTGAAAACTAAAATATTTATTATTTATTTATTTGTTTATTATTATTTTAAATACTACAGAATGTATATAATTGGAATTGGAACGTGATTTAAAGAAACAAATTTTATCCCCCGTTCCATGTTCCCGCGTTTTTGACCATATATATTTATATCAGAGACAAATAGGTAAACAAGAAAGACCGCAAAAACCAACAACAAATATTAAAAACCGTAGCACGGGTTTTACGTACATAAATACGTACAAACAAAAAAGTCCAGTACACACATTACATACATATACCGAAGGTATAACAATAATGTGTGCTCACTGTTGACAAAAACAACAAACAACAAAGGGTATAAATTAAAGTGGAGATAAGTGCATTGTGACGTCACAGGGCATCATAGCTTAGTGTTAGAATTTTCTAACAGCGGCTTTGGTGAAGACACTGGTTCATATCCCAGTGTCCGAAAAGGATCTGATGATGAGCCTGGAAACTCTGAAATATGTAATCCTATCCATCGCTGTGATTTAACATTGTAATTTTTCTCCAATTATCAATTTTTCCCAAAAAACTGACAATTAAAATTCACTATGAATTATTGTTAACTGGTCTCGAGCTTGTAAAAACTAAATTTATTCTTTTATGCTTTATTATTTATTAAATATTTCGGATCTGATACGAGGAATTTTTTTGGAAAAATTATGTGAATATTTGTCATAAACGTGTAAAGCTCGTAAATTTTCGCGTGAATGTATATTTTCGCTAGAACCACGTATTTCTTTCTTTCTACTCACGGCACGCGTTTGAACTGTAATTTTATTTTTGGATTTTTCTTTTAATTCGTTAATAGTTATGAGTGACAGTTCATCAGCGCCTACGTTTGATTTTCCCTTTATGTATTCTATTGTAGAGTTATATTAAGCTAATTCAAGTCTAATTCTCGAAAGTTTTGAAGAGGGGTCCTTCATATTCAACAAATAGACTAAAGGCCTGAATTCTGATTTTACAATAAAATGATTTCCATAATTGCTTTATCGCAAAATATATCGCTAATAATTCGAACTCGATGACCGCTTTTTTCTGTTCTGCGTTATTAAAAGATTTTGAAGCATAACATATTGGTAAATTGTTGCCTTGTTGTTCCTGGCTGAGTATAGCTCCACAACCGGTTTTGGAAGCATCTACTGCAGGGATGAGCTTTGCACATTTAGGTGCAGGGTGAGGAACGTTCAAGTGCAGGTATGTGGGGCGAAGAACGCAAGAAGGCAATAATATATGTACAAACACGCATACAGTTGATAAAGAGAGTATTTGGCCAAAAACAACAACGCTGCCAAACAGGTCTGAAAAGGGTTTCGTCTTCCTACGATTGTACGAGAAATGTGCATTAGCACGTTTTTCTACTACTACTTCCTCTAATGCTACTACTTTGAAAATACTTTTTTAAATATTTGTAGGCATATATTGCAAAATGAATCGGCTTGCATATAATTAAATGTATGTGAAGGCCAAATGGATATCAATAATGCGCTGCTCAACATAAAGTCGACTTCAGCCTATGGTTATTCCACTTTTCGTATTTCTTGCCAAAAAATTATGTTTTTGTTTTCGTACTAGTTAATGCAACACCGTTTGAGAATTGGTTGTCGAGGTTGAGAGAGATTGTTTTTTGTTCAGTTGTTTAGAACTTCCGCAACCTTCTTGCGATGAATATCATTTGAGTCGAAGCGTAGGATTTTTGCAATGCATATTTTTACTCCCCCGACACCGCAAAAAAACAAACGTCTCACCTAACACCCGCTTCACTCAAACTGATGTAGGAGCCGAAAATATGCCCATCCCTGATATACTGTAATGATAAACTGTTTGGAAAATTCCAGATATTGCAAAATCTTTGGTGACATTAGGGATGTTTTCAATGCATCAAAGGCTTCGTCGCATGCTTTATTTATCCCAGTTAAATTCGACTTTTTTTCTACTCAATCTATTAAGAGGTGCTGCCAGAGATGCGAAATTTGGAATGAAATGTCTGTAGCTCTGTGAAGTTGGCACCTCCAAGTGGGAGTAAATAAAAAAACTTAATCCGAATAAATGTAATTTTCTCAGACGCGAAGTGACATTCCTAGGTCACTAATGTTCATCCGTGGGTTTAGCGCCAGACGATTCAAAAATAGATGACGATGAGATAAAGACGCGGTAAGGCGCTTCGTTGCTTTTGCTAACTATTACAGACGTTAGCTCTGTGAAGTTGGCACCTCCAAGTGGGAGTACATAAAAAAACGACATACCATTCGTTTGTCCAGGAAAATTTTTTCTTTGTCCACCCTTTGCTCAAAAGTTATTAAAAAAAAAAAAATCGGTGTGAAGTTGGCATCTCCAAATTTGAAAAATTATAAAAATGGCATGTCGTTAGTTTGTCCACGTTTGTCCATGAAATTTTTTTTTTTTTTTTAAATAACTTTTGAACAAAGGGTGGATAAACAAAAATGTTTCCTGGACAAACGTGGACAAACGAATGCCAACTATTTTTTAATCGTATAGCGCTAAAACCTCGGATGAACATTTGTGACCTGGGAATGAGAAAATTACATTTATTCGGATTAAGTTTAAGATTGAACGATCTACAAGTGTCGAATACTTTAAATTTTTAATGTGATGTGATTCGTTACAGCCAATGACGATTATGTCATCTACATACAAAAAAGCTACGTTAGGCGCAAGGCGAATTAAAGAAGGTAGCGGAAAATGATCAGCTGATTAAAAGTTTTTTTCGCCGTAATAATGAGGTCTTCATTTTATTGTCATATATTATTTTTTGTTTACATTTGAAAAATGCAAATTTTGCTATACCAATTTTTCAATTAAATTCAATTTTAATTATTGGCTATGTTCACGTGTATAATCGAGGTGGGATGAGTAGAGTGCGCGTAAAAATAACGTTTTTATTCTAGGTGTGAACGTTTAGGGAAAGTTTAGTGCATGGCGGTTGATAGGAGAAGCTCGAAGGTAGCGTACGTGCGTGGCTCTGTAAATGTGGAATCAGTAGACCTGTTTCGATTAATATCAGTGTGAGAAAAAGGTTACGCGGGCTAGCAGGAGTTGTAAGCTTCTTTATCCTGGGAAGTAGTCCCAGTTCTATATACTTGCAAACAATTTTTGATTTATAATGAATTTATGAAATGAAAAAAAAAAAAAAAATTTATTTGTAAACAAAACAAAAGACTATAGGCGTAGGCGGCTTTCGAGCAACAGGGCAATATGTTTAAACCCAATTAATATAATACATTTTGATTTGTTTTGTGTTGTATTATAATTGTGGTGCAGCCGGTCTATAATGTGGAATGTGTGTTTAAAGCAAGAATGTAATCTTATATTTTGAACTCATGCTTCGTATAACAGTTTAAACTGACTTATGAACTTAAAACCTTTTACAACTTTGTGCAAATAATAAATGAACTCAGTAGAATTTTTTACGTATCCATTGTCACCAAGTCCAGCAAAACCCCGTTTACTTTCCCAAATTTCATTTATGATTTTACCTACATTTCTAGCCAGCCTTACAAAAGACGTAAACTATAATTTACTTAAGATGATATTAAAAAATAAGATTTGCTGTTATAGGCTAGTTCATATACAGACTTTAGTGGTTTTATTTCTGGTACATAAAACATTAATTTTTTCAGAAATTCTATGACACATTTATGTTTAATACTGGTGACAAGTCAAACTTGTTTTCACTTGATTTTGGCTTTTATTTCTTGTTCCACAGACATGTTTAAGCTGATTACTTAAGAAAAATTATGCCATCGCCTATGAAAATTTTAGCTGATTTTGCTTTCTGGACGGCTTAAAATACTATATACTATAATACTCGTTTTTGATTAAAATTTTAAAATCTAATAGATAACAGGCTAGGGTAAAGCTAACATTAGTTGTCTGTGTGGTGGGGGAGTAGGCCCGTCTCACCCCCGTTTCTTTCTACACGCAAAAAAGTTTTGGTGTATATATAAACCAAAAAAAGTGCTATCGTAACACTGGAAGGAGTGTTATTTTGACTCCTTCAGGGGTGTAAGTTTGGCACTTAAAAAGAGTATTTAAATTTAAGTCCAAAAGGGTGTAGTAGGAATACTCCAAATAGGTGTAGTTTTAACACTAAATAGGTAACAGAAATACTCCCAATAGGTGTAGTTTTAACTTCAAAAAGTGCTGAAAAAGGTTACAGCAGCTCTATGTATAAAAACTTCCAGAATCTCCTATAAAAAATATTTTTTTATTCAATAAAACAATCACTTACATTCATTTTATAATAGTTAAGCTAGTAATAGTTTAATATTTAGTAATAGTTTAATATTTAAAGTATTCTTAAGGGCACTATTTACACAAAAAGTACATCAGTTATTATTATATATGTAGATATTAGAATTAATATGATAGCACTCATAAGGCTTGTTACATTTGAGATCGTCAAACGGTATAAAAATAGTTTCTTCCAAAGAAGCCAGCTCGTAAACATTAAGAATATCATTAAAAAGTTTGGTGTTATAACATTGAAGATAAAATATTATTCTATTATTGATAATATAAATGGCCTTTATCTATCCAAATAAAAGAACTTCGTTTTCTTTTCTTAAAATCAACATAAATCCTGTTCTATAATGGAATCCGTATTTATATTCAATCCATGTTTTAGAAAATATATTATATGTTTCATATTCTTGTAAAATCATAGAAAGACAAAGGGCGACATTTTCGTCTACGTCAGAACAGTTTATAATTGTTTTCCTCCCTACCGACATTTTGTTTATTAAAGCACCTTTCCACATAACACTCATTTTTTTCTGATACTATACTATAGTTTAATTTAATACAGGGTAACACTCCCCCGCTCGCCACACCCTCAACTTTATTATAACTACATTTTATTATTATCGCACTCACATTATGGAAAGTTATAAATTTGGTCACTGCTATCTCAAAGTTGAATCTTTGTTCCTTGTTCTGTTCCGAGCGAACTGTATATGAAGGTAGTAGTCTCAGCAAGTTTAAAAACTGTTTGATTTCTATAAACCAATCTGAAAATAAAACTTGAATTATAGAGTTTTGCATACACTTCTTACAGGAAAATGCGAACCTGGTATTAGAACGCTTCCAACCGTCTCTTTCAAAACCTCTTCTGTGAATTTGAAATAATTTCGCCCGGTAGTAATTAGGGGTTTGCTATTGTACGATTATACCGCAGATCAAAATCAAAAGAAATCTGAAAATAGTCATAAGTTAGTTATTAAAGTCATTTTCAATTATTTTGCATACTAGGGAGGGATCATAACGAAAAATAGGAAACGCCTTCAAAACATCAAGATGCTGGGTGCAATATTTCACTCTCTCATTTAATGTTGACTTTACTTTTTCTTTTATTTCTTCCGAATTTCCATCAACACAGGTTTGGAAGAAACTTATATCAAATTCTTCAGATATGCTGTCAGGTCCCTCTGCGTTCGATTCATTTAAACTTTCATTAAGATTTCTGCGTCGTTTTCTTTAGGGGCCAACTCTTAAGACTTGACCGGAAATGTTATAAGCAATTAAAGTTGCAAATGTTAGGTCATGTGGTTGTTGTAATGTTGTTGAAATCACAAATTAGGGTGTGCCTTTTAAACGGCTAAAAATATTAATTCTCCGCACCCGGATTATGATTCCTGGGACCGAGACGCGTTGTTAGATACCCCTCTCGACATTTCCGGTCAAATCTTAAGAGTTGACCCCTAAAGTATAGTATTACCTTTTTATCGTCTAAGTTAATAATTCAAACGCGTAAAAATATAAAATATCAATAATATTGTTTAAATAATCACAAAATAATTGGTATAAAGTGGTTTTGTGATGATAAATATATGTTTGATTGAAACAACAATATTAATGGCTCGCATCATTAAATATTGACCGTGTAACACAGACCAAAAGAACAGCTGATTATCTCGCTGAAGCGGCGGTTAACACGAATTGATTGCATGTAGATGTGAAGTGTATGTAGCAAAATCTAACTACTACTAATGTAAAATTACACCACACTTTTTCACTTTACACCATTTTGGTGTAGCAAAAGAACATTGACACCAAATGAGTGCTAGTTATACTCCAAAAAGAGTAGATGTAGAACTTCACTTTTTTGCGTGTACGCTTATGACCCAAAAATCAAAATGTCACCCTGGATTTGACAAACTCATTACCAAAAACAAAAGCAAACACATGAGGGGTTTTTCGCCGTGCGTTCACCTTATTTATTTCGCCATGGTTAGGCGGAATCTCTGAAAACGCAATTGTCATATTTCTTGAGAATAAATTTGGTGCAATACTTAAGCCAAACGGAAATACTTCATAATTTGAAAGATTTTCGGTCCGAATAGAATTTTTCTTTATAAATTGAATGTTATTCGTTGTATTTATTATTTTTAAAACGGGATTTTTAGAAGTTGTAATGCATCTTGCTGTAAATACACCTTTTTGTAATTGTTGAGATTCAACGAAAAGTGGAGTTGTTGAGTGACCTAGGTCAAAAATTCGAAAAACTTCGCATTTAGGTGATATTATACAAATGTCGCATTCTGTTCCTTGAAGTATTGTCATATTGACTTTTTTACCATTTGCCCAGAAAGAGATCCTATTATTTGAATAATTTATGATACATTTGTTGTGTTTGAGAAAGTCTTTATCCAGTATACCATCTGATGGTATATTGAAATCGCCATTTACCACATGTAAGTTATGTTCAACTAGAATATTTTAAAAATGTAAGTCTATATTAACTAAACATTTGAACATTGTTTTTGTTTGCAATAATTGCCTGAGTGCTTCATCAAACTCTTTTGCAATGTTTTCTCTTTTGTCAAAAGAGATTAACCTTTTAAAATGCCAGTTGGCTGAAATATTGTGTAAAAACAACAAAACAGTGCTCCTAATAAATCTGCGAATAACAGACAATTAGCTGATCCATCGTTTGACAACAACATTAGTCAACAACAATGCGCTGCTAATAATACATCGCCAAATACTCAAACCAAAGAAAACTCAAAACCGGTTAATGCAGCTTATAATCTCCGACCGAAAAGAACAATGCCCTCTATTGCCAGTGCTAATGCACTTGCTGTGACATCAGCCGGTACTGCTAATGCCTCTGCTGCCTCTCACGAGAGCTCTGCTGAGACAGGTAATTGTGCTACACCTACGCTGTCGTTCGCTTCTGCTGCTGCGAAATCTAATCTCCCAAATAGCTCGAATGGTTCTGTGAATCCCGTAATGGTTTCTGATGCAAACAATTGGTCTGCCGTGGGAAATAACCATAGGAGTGTAGTTGTTGGGAGGAGTGTGTCCACTGATCTCGAAGTCGTCGCTAAAAAGGAAGTGGCTGCATATCTCTTCGTTCAAACCCACTGTTACTACAGAAAATGTTATAGATTATGTAGCTAAACATTTCAGGATTGCCAGTCACTACGTTGCATGCCGTAAGCTAACAATTTTAAACTTGGTGTTTCTCCTGCTTTTTATGATTGCCTCTTCGATCAGTGCTGTCCAAAATGAAAAATGTGAGTGTATGAGTGAGAACGAGAGAATGGAAGCAGACCATTGGGAAATTTAAACCAAAATAACAACATATTGAATTGGGATAGAAAATTTGGAATGTGTTAGACTTTCAGATAAAAAAATTCAAGGACGTTACTTGTTAAGCCTACACATTGCTAAATAAGGGGTATTTTATAGATTTTGCATTTGATAAAATTCTTGTACTACCCATATTAATGAACTGCAAATTAATATATGTTGTGGGAAAAAGTGATTCTTTCCAATATTGGATTCGATGTTCCTCCTAAAATTTTTCAGAATTCAACATTATTGTAACATAAAAGGCATTTCAAGTCTCCAAAGGCATTTTCTAGCATAAAAAGGGCATTGCAATGCATAGACTAAACGTCGCGGACAAGCTTGGTGTTTATTCGTTGCTGGTTCGCTAACGATTGAACGATAGAGAGTAAGAATACGTGTGATCAATTGATCTATGGGATGGGCACCACTGCTCTTCGATGCAAATTTATGGCCTTCTGGCATTATTATCCGCCCATTTCGCAAACTCCAAAAAGAGTATCTTATATCATAGTTCTGTATTAAATAGTTATAGCACTAGTGCTATAGTTGAAACTTGGCTAAATTGCAATTTTGCCGATGCCGAATTTTTCGACACGAATATTTTTCATATATATCGGAAGGATAGAGACTCTACTGAAACAAATTGTTTAAGAGGTGAAGGGGTTTTGATTGCGGTCAATCGAATGCTTCGCTCATCCCTAGTTCAATTAGAGAATGAAGATACTCTTCTCGATCAGCTTTGTGTATGCGTTTTTGGAAGCCTTGGTAAACTATTTATTTGCGTTTCTTATATACCGCCTACAAGCCATGACTCTATTTATGATGCTCATGTAAGCAATGTAATGAGTCTATACGAAAACAATGAAGATTGTCATTTTTGTGTTCTGGGTGAATTTAACCTTAATAGAATTACTTGGTCTGACTTTTTTAGTAATGACATCTTAACACCAACGAACGTGAATAGTGCGCATGAAATACATTTTATAGATAGCCATTTTAGTATCAATCTTACTCAAATTAACTCGTTTGTCAATCAGCTCCACAACATTTTAGATCTTGTTTTTGTTGATGAAAATTTAATTTTTAAAGTGTCGGAATCTACCTTTCCAATTTGTAAATCCGATAGGCACCACGTCCCGCTTTCGCTATCCTTAGAATTTTGTAATTTTACCTCAACCTCAATCGGAATCGTCAATTCTAGTTTCAATTTCCGCACCGCGGACTTTGACGCCCTCAATTCTAAAATTCTGAAACTTGATTGGAAATCAATTTTTGATTCAAAAAATGTGGCAGAATACTATGAAGTTTTTCTACATAATATATATGAAATTTTTGCCAATAATATCTCATTACTCCCTCCACCAGTTCATAAGCTTCCGTGGTATACTAAAAGCCTTAAGAAACTGAAGAATCTTAGAAACAAACACTATAATATGTACAAAGTTTCTAATGATATCCACCATAGAGAAAAATATATTTACTATAGTTCAAACTTCAATGTGCTTGATAAATTTTTATACAAGCAATATATCTCCAGATTTGAAGAAGAGTTGAAAGAAAACCCTAAAGCTTTCTGGAAATATATACGCTCCAAAAAAGGTTGCTCGAATATTCCGAGCTGCATGTCGTATTGCGGTGTTGCCTCTGAGTCCTTATTAGATTCGGTGAACCTTTTGGCAGATTTTTTCAAATCGAATTTTGTGACTAATGATTCAGCAAGTAATTTCTGTGCATCCGTCGCGAAAACGGTGGATTTTGGTTCTATTTAAGTTTCGGAAGCTGATGTAATTAATGGCATTACTGGCCTGCAAACATCTGATGGATTGTCGCCATTTATAGGTACTAAGAAAATGCAGTACGTCGTTTTGCGTTCCTCTTAACTACATTTTTAATTTTTCGTTATCAAGAGGTGAGTTTATTGATCGTTGGAAAATAGCCTCGATCTCTCCAATCTTTAAATCAGGCAACAAAAATGATGTTACTAATTATAGGCCAATTTCAAAACTTTCTACCTGCTCGAAGCTTTTTGAGAAAGTGGTTAAAGATAAGTTGTTGTTTGCAATTAAGGGATCCATAGATGAGTGCCAACATGGTTTTCTCATTTACGACTGGTCATCAAGTAGACGTCATCTATACTGACTTCGCAAAGGCTTTTGATACTGTCACCCACAGTATATTATTGTGCAAGCTTGAAAAAATGGGTTTCCACTCAAATTTTTTATGCTGGATTAGATCTTATCTCTCCAAAAGAGTCTCGTTTGTCGAGATTGAGAATATAAAATCATATAAGTTTGAAGCCACATCCGGAGTGCCTCAGCGAAGCATTCTTGGACCAATTTTTTTTCTTCTTTTTATAAATGACATTTTTATTAATTAATTAATTATTCCCATCGGATTACCCACCATATCCCGCCCGACCGGCGCGAGGGGCGCATCCGCATAACGCGCGGATTGTTCGTTCGTGCCGGGTCGTTGAAAGACTTTGGTTTGTTAATCGTCGAGATCTAAAACTGCTCAGCTAAGTAAAGTAAATATGAGACAGATTACACAATTAGCAAATAATTAGTTAACAGAAGAAAGTTATTGTTAAAAATAAGACTCAAAGAATAAGAAAACAATTTGTTGCTATGTATTTGGAGAGAAAGAATTGACTTTTTTATGCTACAGAGTGAGTCCGAAATATCAAATGAACCAGAATGGGAGTTATAATCTTGACACAAACTACGAAAAGGCTCATTTAATTCAAAATTAGTTCGGCACTGTTTCAAGATAAGTGGTTTAAAATGCCTTGATGGACGAGAGGGCACATTGAAGTTCACTTCGATCAGAAGAAACGGGCTCGAGATTGAACCATTTAGTAATTTAACAATAAAAACAATTCCAAGCATTTCTCTTCGGCTAGAAAGGGTGTGAAGATTAATTAGTTTTCGTATACGGTGGTAAATTATACAAGGGATCCCAATGAAAATCTCTTAACGCAAACAGTAAAAATTGTTTTTGAACTGATTCAAGTCGATCTACATGGACTTGGACATAGGATCCTGTTTTACGAATTCACATTGCTTACTCTATGCAGATGATCTAAAAGTTTTCAGAACTATCACGAGCATGTCAGATGCATCTCTTCTACAAGATGATCTTAATAAATTAACTCGTTGGAGCATTATTAACAACTTACACTTGAATATCAAAAAATGTTTTCACATGACACTTTCTAAAAACCTCAACACGCATAGGTCTACCTATACACTTTTTAATGACAATCTATCTACTGTTACTGAATTTGTTGATCTTGGTGTGATGTTTGACTCCGGCTTTACTTTTGTGAACCACATTAGCTTTATTCTTCCCAAGGCATATTCTAATTTGGCTTTTTTGCGGCGATATGCCAGGGACTTTCAAGATCCATACACAAGGAAACTTTTTTATAATTATTTAGTTCGTTCCAAGCTGGAATATGCTTCCATAATTTGGAATCCGATGTATTCCGTATATTCTCAGAGAATTGAAAGGGTACAGAAAAGTTTCATTCGATTTGCCCTTCAACCCCTTCGTTTTACTGATCCATTACCATCTTATGGTGCCCGATGTGCTCTCATAAGCATGAAGGCGCTTGTGTCTAGGCGTTCTATTCAAACTCTGATGTTTATATATGATTTAATATGTGGCTGGGTTAACTGTCCGGAACTTTTAGCACGCATAAGCTTTAATGTCCCGTACAGATCTCTTCGTATGCAATATCCGTTTCACATCAAAGTAATCAGGGCTAATTACCATAATTATGACCCTATCTCAAGGGCTCTTGCTGAATTTAATAAAAATTTTTATAGTCTTGATCTCGACTTCGCACTCCCGAGATCATGTTTTGCTTCTAAACTTGCTTCGCATTATGTATAAATGTATATACTTTGAACATATCCATACTTAAGACTTTGGTTTGTAAATTATAGTCTGTAAGATTTGTACAATCATAGACTCAATAAAGTGAATTGAATTGAATTGAATATATTAATTTTACAAAAGGTAGAAACAGAGTTCGAAGTTACGCCAGTGATATTAACAATACCGTCACTACAAATGGAAATTTGGTTACTTAAACTTGAGATTTTAATCAGTGAAATATAAGCCTGTGTGTCTGATAAAAATGTGCATAGTTTGTTAGATCCGGTTATATTAATTTTGACAAAATATGAATAATTTAGTATCCTGGTTCGGTACGAGCTATAGACCTATTAATAATTTTTTCTGCAGCGAAAAATTATTGTTGGTTTTGGGTTTCTTAATAATTTTTTATTAATTATTAAAAGTTTTTGTTGAATTGAACAGGAAAAATTTAGAGACAACCGCCATATGTTTTCTTATAGATCCATTTCGGAAGTTGCTAACTTCACTCATCAGAGAAATTTTGGCACGCATTGCTAACTATTGAGCTAACAATACGCTGGATTTTTTGCCTTCTAAACGCCCTGTTCAATCAACTTTTACCAATTCATGAACCAACAGCGCGATCCGGCGGTGAGAATATATCATGATGGATTTGTGTTACAGTTTGCCAACCATGTGCTCTTGGTTTTTTGTTATTGAGATTTTACACAAACAACAAGCTTGTGTTATATGTTAATTAATATTCTAAGACGACCACCGTGACCAATATTTTTTGATTTTTTACAAAACTGGAGAGCAAAGTTTAGTCGTCTACAGGATTGGGGCTTATTGTTACGCTATTTATCCTAATTTAAAACTTGCTCATGCAAATTTTGTCTGGATCACAATTTATAGCATATAATGCCAATAAAAGTACGAGTACATGATCTCAGCAAAGGGACACTATAAATAGTGACATTTTTTTCTTTTTTGTGTGTTTAAAAGTAGTCCATGCTAATAAGTGATTACATTTTGCACTTAATTTATTAAATGTAGTCTCTAAATCCGAAAACCCATCTTTGCCAGTCTGCGAAGATGACTTGAGATGAACCAGTCCCTCTAATATGTCTTTAGAGGTAATATGCAACATACCTTAATTTAGAACTGACTTAATTTCAGCAGCAAAGTCGGGAAACTCCCTATCGTGAGAAACATAGTTTGATTTACAACCTCATTCCCTTTGGCGAGCCATACGCTTAAGAACGATACCCGCGCTGATAACATTGTGTGCTTTTCAAAAGGAAAAAAGTTTTATTTTTAATTGGTGTGCGTCCAACTTCTGTTTCTTACTTATTTTTTTTGCCAATTTTACATAAAATTTCGAGAAAACTTTCAAAACAAATCCAAATTAAGTTTTTGCACGACTTTGAATGTTTGGAATCAAAATGGCTGTTGGCTTTGACAACAATTTGACACCTGGAAATCAATAAAAAACAGAAAAAAGCAGAAAAAAAATTAAACAGCTGTTCAATTGATGTCACCTTTCTTACTTCACGATGTTTTTTGGCACTTTGTTTTCGTGAAAGACGTTGCCGACTTAGCACTTTCGTTACGTAACAGTCAGTTATCGTGTTGCCTATCGTTCGCTATTAGGAAGACACTAACGATGATTGTTTTGGACACGATAGCGCCAAAGGAAATGAGGCTGTTAAAAAACTCAGCAACGGTTTGCCGCCTCTCAGGGTGAATAAGGGAATTTATTGCTAAAGCACACAGAAAAAAAAGACACTAGTAAAATCAACAATTCCATACTGTTGCCCTAAAATTAACCAAATTCTGTCAAATTGACAAAATTTTGGTTGATTCAACGAAGTTTTCCGTTAAATTAACTGCATTAGTTTGCTGATTCAACAGTAACAGATCTGTCAATTTTTAATTGACGAAATTCGGTAGAACTGACTGTGTTTTTATTGATCAAACTAATTTTGCTGTTAAAACAACAGACTCCTCCAGTTAATCCAACAGCAAGGAACAGTCATTATTTATTATTTCAACTAAAACAACTGGATTCGTTTGTTGATTTATTAGCTGTAGATCTTTTTACTTTTAATTGATAAAAATTGGTTGAATTAGAATAGTTTTGGCTGATCTAATTAAATTTTGTATCAAAACAACAGATTTCACCAGTTAATCCAACAGCGAAGAAACTGTCATTTGAAATTTATTGCATCATCCATTTTGCAAAGAAAATGAGGCTCACCGCCAGCGTTGTCACAATTGGCAATTGTTACTGCAGATGAATAGTTTTTGATATATTCTTGTATGAAAAAAAGATCAGTTTTTCAAAGCATTTTTTTGAAGTCGTGCTAAGGCAACTCTTAAATATGCAGAATATTAAATATTTTAGTAAATATTGTGACTTTGGCTTGTTGGAAAATCAATGAACTCTTGAAAAATTGTGCGTTGCTTTTATGTTTTCTAAAAATGTAGAAAGATCATACAAGAATCTGAAAAATACCAAACACTATATAATATATTTAATTTTATATCCGTATTTACTTTTTCTAAATTTTGTACATTTTTTTTGATATGGATGGTAAAAAAAAATGTTTCTCTAGTGGCATTCCTACGCTCACAGTAGCAGTGGGCATTGGCGTCATAGCGCCATAGCGTCATGGCGTGAGCGCATAACGCAACGCCGCGTAGTGTTACTGCACTACTTACGTAGTGTTGGTGCTAAGAATAGAATTATCGTGTCAGTTGCTTAACCGACAGCAAGGAAGTAACAATATTTATGCGCGACTAAAAATGACTGCTAAGCATTGTTATGATTCCAGATGCCGGGAATATAATATTAAGCGCCATGCAGTTTTTGTAAAATTTTAAGAACAATTTCTTTAATAAAAACGCCGTCTGCAAAATGCCTTCCCTACCTAAGAATACTTGAACTTGTAAGACTCTACATATCCCTTTTCAGCATTGTTTTCGCATTTCTATAATTTTCATTTTGGGAAACCCATTGCTTATACTTTTGTAAAAGCATATTCATTCATTTCAAAAGCAATCAGCAAGCGACGGTACGTGTTACCCCTTTGCTGTCCAAAAATTAACTCAATTATAATTTAAGTTCAGACAACAAACGTTTAAATTGTTATTCGCTTAACTCCCCTTCCCCCAGTGTTCGCGCCTGCGGGGCTTCGGAGCTTAAAGCTCGTACGTTGGCACTATTTCGCGTATTTAAACTTCCGCTGCTATTATTCGACCTGTTTTCGGACCTATACTGATTTCTATTGTTATTACGTGCATTAGCGTTACCTCGATTGTCGTTATTTTGCCTATAATTGTTACTTTGTCTACTCTGGTTGTCATTATTGTATCTATTGGTATTGTTGCTGTACCTATTGAAATTATTGATGCTATTGTACCTATTGAAAATATTATTGTTGTTGTACTTATTAAAGTTACTATTGTTGTTATATCTACCGCTTTTGTTGTAATAACTATTACCTCTATAGTTATTTCGAAAATTATTTGGATTATTAAATCTGGAACAAAATGCTAATACGTGTCTCTCGGTAGCTTGAGTGTTTTGTTCGACTATCATCTTTGCTACTACATCTTTTGCCTCACTGAAGTTGGTTAATGCCAAGATTGATTTTACTAAGTCTGAGCGCGTATTAAGCCTACAAACATTTACTGATTGGTCGACTGCCATTTCGTGGGCTTTGGCTTTTGACATACCTTCAATGATTAGAGGTCGGTCTAAAGCATCAGATAATTCTTCTACACATTTCGCGAATTCGGTCAAATTATTATTGGAAACTTTTTGTTGTTGGTTTTTGCGGTCTTTCTTGTTTACAAATTTGTAAGTTCTGAGCAAGCTCGAGACTCAGCGAACAATAATTCATAGTTGAATTTTTATTGTCAGTTTTTGGGAAAAATTTATAATTGGAGAAAAATTACAAAGAAAATCAACAGCGATGGATAGGATTACATGTTTCAGAGTTTCCAGGCTCATCATCAGATCCCTTTTCGGACACTGGGATGCGAACCAGTGTCTGCACCAAAGCCGCTGTTAGAAAATTCTAACACTTAAGCTATGATGCCCTGTGACGTCACAATGCACTTATCTCCACTTCAATTTATTCCCTTTGTTGTTTGTTGTTTTGCCAACAGTGAGCACACATTATTGCTATACCTACGGTATATATGTATGGAATGTGTTTGCTGGACTTGTTTGTTTGTACATTTTTAGGTACGTAAACCCGTGCTATGGTTCTTTAATATTTGTTGTTGGTTTTTGCGGTCTTTCTTGTTTACAAATTTGTAAGTTCTGAGCAAGCTCGAGACTCAGCGAACAATAATTCATAGTTGAATTTGTATTGTCAGTTTTTGGGAAAAATTGATAATTTCAGAAAAATTACAAAGAAAATCAACAGCGATGGATAGGATTACATGTTTCAGAGTTTCCAGGCTCATCATCAGATCCCTTTTCGGACACTGGTTCGCATCCCAGTGTCCGAAAAGGGATCTGATGATGAGCCTGGAAACTCTGAAACATGTAATCCTATCCATCGCTGTTGATTTTCTTTGTAATTTTTCTGAAATTATCAATTTTTCCCAAAAACTGACAATACAAATTCAACTATGAATTATTGTTCGCAGGGTCTCGAGCTTGCTCAGAACTTACATTATTGGAAACTTTTAATGAAGCTATTTTTCCTGCAACTACTTTGAAATTATCTGGTTTTATTCTGATTCTAAGCGCATCTTTAATCTCTTCATGGATGTTATGTTAGTCGGAATTGCCTCTCTTGCTTTCTTTTCGAGTTTTGATTTAACGAATGCAATGAGATTTGGCATAAGGTTCGAATCTGTTAAACTTTCAACTAGGTCTATTTTATTTATGAAGGAGTCTAGCGCTAATGGATCACCATTGTAGTTTTCCCTAATTATAACGTATGCGGAATGAAATCCGAACTGGCACATTAAGTGGTATAAAAACTGGTATTTATTTAGAACAAATTAAAAACTTTATTTATATTGTAGGAACAACTTCTAATAATTATTACAAAAAGGATTCGTATCCATAGCGATGTGCTTTCCTTATGTTCTGGGGTACTTTCCGCATTGCTTCTTGAATTCCCTTTGTATCCCTTTTTGGCTAGCTCTCTTTTGATTTTTATAATAAGGCAATCCACACTTTTTGGTTTTTAGTCCTGTCCATAAACATTTCTTTTTAAATTTGCCCAAAAAGTTTCAATGGGTCGTAGCTGAGGCACGTTTGGGGGGTTTTTGTCCTTGTCAAATTCAATTTTTAAATTATTTATGATGCTAGGTCTGGCCAAAATACAACTTTATCGTTTTGTGATTTTTAGATATAAAATCGTAAGTACAGGAAGGCATTTGTTAATATACATATCAGCAACAAACAAAATAACGACAATCGAGGTAACGCTAATGCACGTAATAACAATAGCAATCAGTTGAAATACGCGAAATAGTGCAAATGTGCTTTAAACTCCGAAGCCCTTTCACTATCTGCTCGTAGTTAGGGCTTTTGTGTCTACCGAGAAAAGAAGCAACGACCTTTTCAAAGGATTCCCACGCTGCTGCCTCAACTGATGAGAGTAGTCCTTTGAATTAATTATTGTTGATCAGCTTTTTTATTTGTGGTCCAACAAAAAAAGGGAGGCCTTTATCGTGGTTTGAGAAATATCTGGAAAAATTGTTTTTCGAATGCTTCGCCTTCTTTGTCCAAAGCCTTAACAAAGTTTTTAATGAGACCGAGCTTGATGTGTAAGGTTGGAAGTATGATTTTCTCTTTCTTGACAAGAGGGGTGTATTTGATGTTATCCACATTTTCCAATCATGCTCTTCATATTTGATAAATTTGAATAGTTTTTGCATTTCCTCGAAGGTTGCCTTTGTATTTACTGCATGCGCGATCGGTTCTCTCCAGATCATTGGTGTATCAAATTTTTTTTGTTGTCCTGATGCCGACTGAATCAATTCTACTCGACACAATGTACACAAACTGTTCGGTGTCCATGGTTTTTCAGCATTTTTAGGCTCAATGCCAAAATACTTGGAATATGAAGTTTGGAAATAATCTGAGAACACTCGTGATCGCCTTATGATAGTATATTGACCACACATGAAACAGAACATATCTGGATCGTTATTGCACTCAAATTCTCGCGTCCTTTTACTCATTTTTTTTTAATAAATCACGGTTTTGAAATTTAACTTATGAACTGAACTTTCTCCGGCGAGCCTAGCATATGTTTTGAAGTTTCAAGGCGCATTAACTCATATTTATACTCGGAACAAGAATAAAATTGAAAAAATCAAATCTTGCCTAGACAGAAAGGTTCCTTTTTATACGAAGCCGGGAAAAGAAAATACTACCTGCTTTAGATGTAGGCTTTAAAAAATTTCTGTGTCTTATAATTTTGAAAATCTACCTGCATACTTACCCATGAGTGACGGAAATACATGTTTATAACTACATGCCTACAGCTTGTTTCGAACCCAACCACTCTTCCTTTCTATGCAACAACTCTACCTACTATAAAACAATTCGAGTATTAAAAGTACTATTTGATTTATTTAACGAAAAGTATTATCATTGCTATTGTGTTATTCGTTTATCCGGATAATATCCCATTTGCGCTTTATACCTCTAATACATGTACGTATACATGTTAACACAATATCTGTACCATCACATGATGTTGATAGCATATCGACACATAGGAAATATTTTTCCCACCATTCTGTCAGCAACATGATCCCGATTGCATATTTTCAAATGAACACCTGCAGACGACAAATACGCTGACGTGCGGTATGTGTAACCATCAAGCAACACAAATCGTGGGAAGCGCGTCATCAGCAGTTTTGGCAGCTTAGCAGATTAGGAGATTTATGTTTAGAGCAGTGGTGGCCAAACGACCACATGCGCAATTTTGCTTGGATGTGTGCCAGAGAGAGCTCAGCGCTATGCTTACTTGATAAAAGTAAGCAAGATTGATCGGCCACTCTCCCGAACTTCGCCACACGACTTCATTGATACTATGCGTGTGATGGCATCGACGTCGGCAGCAAAAGGTAGCCTATGCACGCGTGCATTGATATTTTAATTCTGGCCAGAGCTAAGTAAAATAATTTTGTTAAGTTAGTTCTAAGTTGAAGGGATACAAATAAAGAGCATAGCTCCAAAAAATATATTTTTTTAATCGTTTGAACTCAATGTAATTTAACTGGCGCCCGAGCAGGGACCAGCGCGCGAATGTAGTAAAGTGCCCGAAAATCAACAAGTACGGCCACGCGTTATACCGTTAACATAATTAAAGTGCCCGAAAAATAAAAAAATACGGCCACGTGTTATAGTGTAAAAAATAACAAAGCTGCTTCGCAAAGACATCAAGGAAGGACAACAGTGACGCCAAGGGACTGAAGTACGAAAGAAAACGGAGAAACCCAAACGTTCGAAATCCCCTCCGAGGAAGATGCCACGCTGGTTTTTAATGTAAGGATTAGTACGTAAGGAATTTTTGAGAAAGTAAAGGATATTGTGAATTACTGTGAAGTGTTTGTAAAAACAGATATATCAAGGAAATTACAAAACGAATGAAAAGAGTTATTACAGAAAGAAAAATTGTGGAAGTTTAAGGAAAAATTAGAAAGAAAAAAATTGTAAAAAGAAATAAAAATTCAATTAGAGGAAAATTGTGAAAAATCGAGAAAAGAAAACATTTTTGAATAAATAAGAAAATAAAAAGTATGAAAGATTGAGAGAGGAAATTGTGAAAAGAAAATTGAGAAAGGAAAAATCTAGGTTGAAAAGAAGATTGTTAAAAATAAATCAAAAAGAAAAGAAGGACAATTTAAAGGAAGATTGTGAAATATTTGTTGAAACAAAAGGAAAATGTGAAAGGTTAAAATCGTGAAAAGTCAGAAGAAATACTGAGAAGCTACCCGTAAAAATAAAAAGAGGAGAGGTTTTCGTGATCTAAGTAATAGAACAAGAGTAAGTAGTTTCCGATTTATACATTAACAGAGAAGAGATGGCAATCACTTCTGCAGAAGAATTGGTGGAGCGGATAAACCAGATGCGACTCCATTACGCAGGTGAACCCGATCCCCCAGAAAATTCCAATCCTCCTGCTCCTAACCCTACCATTGGCCCCACAACTTTAGAGTCCGTGGTCCGAGAGGTGCTTACGCGAATGAACGCACCAAACGTCAGGGATGTAAGGGAAATGAAGTATAACATTTCGTTAAATAGAGCCAACATGAATGAGCTCGACAGAATACCAGATATGGTAAAATGCCTACGAGAATTTTCCGGTAAACCCGGAGAATTCAATTCATGGCGAAAAAGCGTAGACAGAATCCTTAAGGCATACGAAGCCCTAAAGGATACGCCAAAATACTTTTCAATCCTCCACACCGTAAGACACAAAATAGTCGGCGATGCCGACACTGCTCTTGAGTCATATAGTACCCCACTCGAGTGGAACCAAATACGCAAGTGCCTAATGATGCACTACAGCGACAAGAGAGACATCGGTACCCTTGAGTACCGAATGATGACGTTGGCCCAACGGCAGGACGATATTTCTACCTTCTACCAGAAGGTCTACCAACACCTGTCGCTAATCTTAGACAAGATCGCATGTCTCGACCTTGGCGAGGAAGCCATTAGAACGATGACAAATTCGTATCGTAAAGCTCTCGATACCTTTGTACGCGGGCTTAGTGGGGACTTACCTCGTCTCCTCAGCATTCGCGAGCCCACCACATTGCCACAGGCCCGCAACCTGTGCCAAAAGCTAGACAATATATCTTTTCGCATGAATCATGCGCACACTGTGAATATATCACTAAATCAACCACCTATACGACCTCCCCGATATAACACGAACAGTAATAAACCCCTTTAAAATGAAATAACCAACATGAATAATAACAGACCCTTTTACCCCGAACTAACCTACTCGGTACCCCCACCGAGGTATGGCTTTAAAAAAAGGACTAGAAAAAGAGCTAGGAGCTAAAACCGAATTTTGGAGCTAAACACAAAAAAAAGCGCTAGATCTAGCTCTAAAAGCACCAAAATGGCAACACTGCTACCAGGGAGATCCGGACCCGAACCAGATCGACGATACCTATCCCCAAGACGACTATTACGGAACAGCCCAACACGTAAATGGGACTACAGGGGGGCAAACCATCTGCACTTCCGAAGAACAAAACCAAACGGACCTGATTAATTTTTTAGATTAACGCCGTCCTCGCTCAATTCAAGATAAAACGCGGGAACACAGTGGATTTCCTGATAGACACAGGATCCAAAAAAATTACGTACAATCGACTAGGGTAAGAAACCCATTACCAAACAAACCATTCAAGGTGAAATCAGTAGCAGGCGCTATTGAAATAACCCACCACACATTCATAGACGTCTTTGGACCGACCGTGGAAAAAATTAAATTCTTTATCCTACCACCCCTAAACTCATTCCACGGAATCATCGGTAACGACACTCTGAGAAAGCTTAAGGCCATAATAGACACTGAGAAAAGCACGATGACCATATTTCCGGGAGTCGTCATCCCCCTAAAGCAGCGAGTATCTCAGCAAGTTAACAACGTCAATATAAATACTCCACACCTGTCTGCGAAACAACAACTTAAGATAAAGAACATCATTACGAGGTGCACCAATTTATTTTCCGACCCGGACGAAAAACTGACCTTCACTACCCTAGTAAAGGGAGAGATACGCACAACTAGCGACACGCCTGTCTACTCCAAGCCCTACCCTTACCCAATGGCACTTAAAGAAGAAATCGAACGACAAATAGAAGAGCTTCTCGAAAATGGAATAATCAGAAAATCTAAATCGCCATACAACTCACCTGTGTGGATTGTTAACAAAAAACCGGATACATCCGGCGAACAAATGTATCGCATGGTTATCGATTATCGCAAACTTAACTCAGTGACCATCCCAGACAAATACCCCATTCCCGAAATAAATTAAGTCCTTCCGAACCTCGGAAACAATAGACTATTTACTGTAATAGATCTAAAAAGCGGGTTTCACCAAATACCACTACGCGAATCAGACATAGAAAAAACCGCATTCTCCGTTAATAACGGAAAATATGAATTCCTTCGACTGCCGTTCGGGCTGAAGAATGCCCCGGCAGCTTTCCAAAGAGCTTTAGACGATATCCTTAGGCAGCACATAGGAGTTCGATGTTACGTTTACATCGACGACGTAATAATTTTTGGAAAAAACGAAGAAGAACACTTAGAAAATCTGGAACTGGTTTTCAAAACCTTAGAAAGCGCTAATATGGAAGTGCAATTAAACAAATGCGAATTTGCCAAGCAAGAGGTGGAATTTTTGGTATACGTCGTCAGTTCAGAAGGAATTAAAACCAACCCTAAAAAGGTGGAAGCTATTGCGAATTTCCCAGTTCCCCGAAATCTGAAGGAGCTGAAACCTTTCTTGGGCATGTCGGGTTACTATAGAAGGTTTATTAGGGATTATGCGAAAATCGCTAAGCCCCTAACAGCACTCCTCAGGGGAGATGCCGGCTACGTCTAAAAACGAAACTCCAGAAAAATAGACGTTCAATTGAATGAAGAAGCGATAGAGTCGTTTAACAAAATTAAAAGCACGTTAATTTCAAGAGACATAGTCCTAGTCCACCCAAATTTCAAAGAGGAATTTGAACTTACCACAGATACTTCCGACTTCGCTATAGGAGCAGTTCTGTCACAGGGTGATCGCCCCATAACCTTTATTTCACGGACACTTAACAAAACGGAAGAAAACTACGCGACCAACGAGAAAGAAATGCTTTCTATAATCTGGTCCCTAAGCACGCTAAGAAGCTATCTGTACGGATCTAAGAAGGTAAGGATAATCACCGACCACCAACCCCTAACATATGCCCTTAGCCATTAAAACGCAAACAGCAAAAAGAAACGATGGAAAGCAATACTAGAAGAGTATAACCATGAATTGATATATAAACCGGGAAGATCAAATGTAGTCGCAGACGCCTTATCAAGAATACCTGCCCAAATAAATTCTCTTACTCCAACAATCCACAGTGACGAGAGTTCAGGACATAACCTCATACCGTGCACTGAAGTTCCAATAAACGGTTTTAAAAATCAGATATTTTTCAGGCAGGTCGAAACATCTTCATATCAGTTTAAGATAGTGTTTCCAACTGTCCATCGTCATATAATCACAGAGCCACAATACGACGAACAAATTCTCACTACCCACCTCAAACGATACCTTAACCCGTCCGTCATGGAAACAAGATTTCGATATGTTTGCTGCGCGCCGGTGACCGTGATATTCGGAGATCTTAGTAAACGGATTGAAACCCCGTCGAAACGACTCTCCGGCTAATGCCACAATCGCCTCCGTACCGTCAAAACTTTGGCAAGCCTTGGGGTACGTTCGAAGTCTGTCACCGTTAAGTTTGTGGTGCAGGTTCGGCTGAGATTTTCCTGATTAGTGCTGATCTGGCTCCGGCATAGATAACCACGGGATCACACAAGGCGACTTCACATCCAGACTAAGATAGCGGCCTCAAGTCGGGACCCATTTAGCATGGACACACTTTCAAACAACAACAACAAAAAACAAAATGAAGAAAGAGAGAAGGACAGGCCCATCAATCCTTTTATGGGAAGAAAGCTACCACGCTCTCCAGAAGGGCTTGCCTCATCGGGCAAAAGCCAAGATACTTCGCTATTCCCGCTGGCGAAACCAAAAGTAGCGAGGAGTAGTGTAGGCAGGACAATTGATGACCTAATTAAATGCTTCGATGGGCGTAATAACATTCACGCCGAAATTAAGCGTCTGACCTCTATAATTAAGGCGGCGTATATTGAGATGGCCTTGGAAATGAAGGGCCTAGAACTAAAGGCAAGGGGCAACGATAAGGCCAAGGATAGAAGCCCATCACCCCCCGGAAAGAGACCGAGGAAGAGTTCGTACTCGGCCAAGGAGAAGCAGTTAGACAAGTCGACTGCTTCATCCACTAAAGCTATGCTTTCAGAAGCGGCCAGGTACAAAAGTAACGCGGAGATACAGGAGAAGAGCGATCGGGAAAAAGGCAATAATGCATACCCGAAAGAAGGGTGGCAAATAGCCACAAAGAAAAATGTTAAAAGGAAAATTATGCCTAAGGCCAGGCCGGATGCAATCATAATTTCCAAGGTAGGAGATGCATCGTATGCTGACATATTGCGCAAAGTAAGAAGTTGCGACGAATTAAAACAAATGGGGAAAGACGTCAAAACAATTAGAAGAACGGCTAAAGGAGACTTAATACTCCAGATGAAAATATCTTAGGAGGGTAAAACAAGTGCCTACCAAGCGGATTGAGGCGGTGCTGAAGGAATCGGCAAAGGTCACTGCAAAGGCACAAACAATAACATTACAACGCAGAGACCTTGATGAGATCACTACAGCTGAGGAGATCTGCGACGCTCTCCATCAGCAATGCGGCGTTAAGCGACTAGATGTGACTGCCATAAGAAGCATTCGTGCAGGGTACAGCGGCACGAATTTCGCACTTATAAGCCTTAGTGTGGACGATGCCAAGGCTGTCCTTAATACACAAAGAATACGGGTAGGATGGGTATCCTGCCGGGTAAGAGAGGTCAAGCAAGATAAATGCTGTTATAGATGCTGGGGCTACGGACATATAGCACAGAAGTGTACGGAGACCATAGATGGGTCAAAACTTTGCAGAAAATGTGGCCAAGATGGGCACAAAGCCGAAACTGTGCAAATGCCCCAAAGTGTGCGTTATGAGAAGGAAAACACTCGGCAGGTAGTTATAGATGCCCACCAGGAGCAGAGCTGGCTTTCGGACTCAGCAGGAAAAGCCGCAATTTGGACACCTGGGAAATTTCTTCCGCAGCAACAGATGACACCGACGGTGACTGGTTTCACGTGGGCGAAAATCAACGGAATATACGTTTTCAGCTGCTATGCCCCTCCGAGCATGACTATAGTGGAGTTCGAAAATATTATGGTCGGGATAACTGTTGAAGCACATGACAAACATCCGCTTCTAATCTGTGGAGACTTTAACGCATGGTCTACTGTTTGGGGTAGCAATCGAACCAACGAAAGAGGAAGAATCCTCATGGAGAGCCTTTCGCAACTGAGGCTGGAACTGCTGAATGAACCGGGGAAATATACATTTGACACGGGCAGCAGACGCTCCATTATAGATCTTGCATTTGCCAGCACAGAAATCGCGAGACGTACAAAATGGTCTATCAGTCACGCCTACACCCACAGTGACCATAAGGCAATTAGCATGGAGCTGCTGGAATCCCCATGATTGGCAGTCTCAAACCGAGTCCAAAACAGGAGATGGAAACAAAATCTTTTCGATCCCCAAGCATTTGACACCGTTTGGAAGAATACCACAATATTAGGATCACACGCGGAGGACCTATCGGCGCAAATAACGAAAGCACTGTTGAGGGCAAGCGAGGCTGCCATGCCCAGAAGCCGCGCGTACGTCCGTCGCACGTCGGTGTATTGGTGGAACAACGAAGTAGAGGAGGAACGTAGAAAATGCCATAGAGCACGACGAAGAGCACAGAGGGCCCGTCTATCCCCTCAATGCGAGGAACTGCACAGGACTTATTTATCCCACAGGACAGCACTGAAAAATGCTATAAAAAGGAGCAAGAGAATATGCTTCAAGCAACTTCTAGAGAATGTGGAACTGGACCCCTGGGGACTGGCTTACAGAAAGGTTATGGGTAAATTGAAAGGGCAGATGTCGAAATAGCCCTCGTGTCCGATACTAATGAGTCGTATCGTCGAAACTCTTTTTCCAACGCAGGAGCTATGGACTTTTCGAAGCGATGACATCGAAGACATTGAAATTCCAAGGATCACTTAGCAAGAGGTGCTGGACGCAGTACAAAGAGTTGCTGATAATAAATCTCCAGGGCCCGATGGGGTGCCAAATATAGCCCTTAAAGCTGCAACTAGAGGAAGGACATCAGTATTTACGGATCTTTACAACGCCTGTTTTCAAGAAGGCATATTCCCTCGCACATGGAAAAGGCAAAGGCTGGTCCTTTTACTAAAAAATGGAAAGATACCCGAGCAGCGATCCTCGTACAGGCCACTTTGTGTGCTAGATTCGCAAGGGAAAATTCTCGAGCGCATTATCACTGAGCGCCTACAGTAGACCCTAAAATGCCCAGGAGGCTTATCAAACTATCAATTTGGATTTCGCAAATCAAGGTCCACGGTGGATGCAATACAAACAGTCGCGAATATAGCCCAAGAAGCCATCACCGGAGGCCAACATAAAAGGAAGTTATGTGCACTGATTACTCTAGACATAAATAACGCTTTTAATACCGCGAATTGGATGCGCTACGAAGCTTCGGCACGCCGGAGTACCTACTTAGAATAATTGGAAGCTATTTTAAAGACAGAGTTCTCTTCTTTGACACGGAGGAAGGTGCGAACAAGTACAACATTTGGGCCACCGTTATGGAATGCAATGTATGACGGTATTCTAAATATTGACCTACCCGAAAATACACAAATTGTTGGTTATGCAGATGATATAGAAGTCGTAGTGGTGGCCAAGAGATTGGACCTGTTGCAAAGTAACGAAGCCGTAGGAAGAATAAGAGAATGGCTGACGAATATGAGGCTGGACATGGCTACTCAAAAGACAGAAGTGATAGTAGTGCGTCCAAAACGCTCGGTACCCGAGTTAGTCTTAACAGTAGGGGATAATCAAATATCATCTAAGGCTCACCTGAAATATTTAGGAGTGCATATAGACTCCAAACTAACCTTCAAGGAGCACTTCAGAGCAGTGGGAGAGAAAGTCGCTAAAGTAAGCGGAGCTCTTATGCGATTAATGCCAAACATAGGTGGTCCAGGCGAAGCCACCCGACAGCTAATGGCCACAGTAACTAGTTCCATAATTTTATATGCAGCCCCAGTGTGGCATGGATCTAAACGGACCCACCAAAAAGAAATATTAGCAGCCTACAGACTTACATCTTTAAGAATAGCAAGTGCCTATCGGACAGTGTCCGACTATGCGATCCTTGTTTTATCTCGGAAAATCCCAGTCCCAGTAGATCTCCTGACAAGCGAAATGGCCGACTTGTACAAATTCTATGTCGGTCAACCACCACAAGAAGCCAAGAAAAGCGCGAGATCAAGAACCATTATTAAGTGGCAGAACCAACGGGATGAATCTAGAAAAGGGCGCTGGACATACAACCTAATACGGGATATAGCTCAGTGGAATGAACGGAAGCATTACACAGATATTGAGTGGGCATGGCGGTTTTAAGGAGTATTTATATACCCGTAAAATAGAAGATTATCCGTTCTGCCCAAACTGTCCTACCGAACTGGAAAATGCAGAACACGTCATGTTTCACTGCCCCCGTTTTCACAGTGAAAGGAACACGGTGCACAGGGCTTTTGGGGAGGAACCTTCCACGAGGAACTTAATTCCACATATGTGCAAAAGTGTAGAATGCTGGAACGCTGTGAGTAAAATGGCGTTCTTAGTTATGTCACGGCTTATGGTCGTGGAGAGAGAGCGCAGGGAATTGCGCACGCAAAGCAGTGGCGATTGAATCGCCTTTCCCCCCCGTTACGTAATGCCTAACGGCGGTCCCACGGGGTGTGGAGGTATGAACAGGATTAGCATGGTGTCATGGGGCCACTTGAGGGCAGTACGCTGCCACAACGTCCTTTGAAAAAAAAAACCCGTCCATCATAAACGGAATTAAGACGGATGAAAGGATAATGGGTATGATTCAGAATATTTACCCTCTCCACTTCAGTAATTACAAGATACGCTATACCCAAAAATTAGTCGACGACATTACTAACGAACAAGACCAGGAAAACACCGTTCTGGACACCCATAAACGTGCACACAGCAATGCAGTTCAGAACAAAATACAAATCCTAGCAAAAAGCTACTCTCCCGGAATGCTTAGTAAAATAAAAAGAATTATAACCAACTGCACTGTCTGCAAAGAGAACAAATACGAACGCCATCCTAACCGACCCAAAATTGGCGAGATGCCATTACCCACATACCCCGGACATACAGTACATATAGACATATTCTTAACGGAAGGAAAAGTAATTATGACTGCCCTGGAACAAGGAAGCTTCTAAGCAGGGCAACAGTAGATGTTAGAGGTCCTTTAAGAGACCTGATATTTTATTTCGGAGTACCAAAATTAATTTTAATCGACAACGAACTTTCATTGAATTCTCCTTCAATTAAATTTATGATGACGGACGAACTGGGAATAGAAGTTTTCCCAACGCCACCCTACACAAGCCAGGCAAACGGCCAAGTGGAAAGATTCCACTCTACACTGGTTGAAATAATGCGTTGCCTCAAAGAGAATGGAGGACACAGAAATTTCGAAGAGCTCCTAGAAAGAGCAGTGTCAGAATACAACCATACTATCCATTCGGTGACGAAAAAAAAAAGCCAGTAGACCTATTTTTTGGCATCTATGTCACGTTTACCCCAGGAGACATTGAAAGAAGTAGGCAGAGCAACTTGGAAAAATTGGCACGTAAACAGAGAAAGGACTTGGAATATCATAATAAAAAAAAAGCATAACTTAAAATCATACCTACCAGGTAAATAATCCACGTCAAGAAAAACAGAAGGTTAGGGACTAAATAAAGTAAGCCATATACTAAGGAAATAGTTAAGGAGGACCACAATAGCACAGTAGTTACCGAAAGGGGACAAGTTATACACAAAAGCAGGATACGAAACTAACGATCAGGAACATTTCGTTTCAGAATACTCCTAGTAAAGTCATGCCTCGCCGAAGTACAGATACTAGACTACTCGAACTCGCAGCTAATTACCATAGGACTTGCAAAACACATAGAAGAATTATCCTTTCATAGCTCACCTTATATCTCAGATAAAAAACCATTAAGCAATTTAAAAACACACAAGGAACATAAAAGATCAATAAATTTTTTGGGTAGCGCGTGCAAATGGATCGCCGGAAATCCGGACCATGAGGACCACGAAATAGTTTTAAACAAACTAAACAATGTCCTTGAGAATAACAACAACCAGGTCCTCATAAACAAACTTACAATAGAAAAAATTAATGATATTACAAATATAACGAATCGCATTATAAAAGAGTTACAAAATAATAGAAATGAGGAAATAGACCTGTTTTTAAAGCTAAAGTATAGGTTGGAAATTTTGAAAGAAGAAATCGTGAATATTGTATACGCAATTCATTGGGCAAAAGCCAATATCATTAATTCATACATAATATCAAATGAAGAAATAAGCATTGTGAAACCAATTTTTGACAGAGATAATATTCCTTTTGTTAATCTGGATGAAGCTTTAGAATTTGCAGAGGTTAAAATAGCAACAAATGGAAAAACAATACTCTATATCATGAGCCTACCTACTGTGGAAGACCAAATTTGTAAAACAGTTGAGATTAGACCAGTAAAAAAGAACAACAAAATCAGTAAGATAAAATTTAGTTCTATTCCAGTTGTCAAAATCGTAATACCGAAAGTAAGATCAATTGCAAACATTATAACGCATTACAAATATGTTCAAAAAGTAATTTAGTAGATTTAAGTAGCGAGTACTGTATAAGTAACCTTCTAAAAAGCCGCCTGCCAAACTGCGCAGTGACCAACAGCCAGCACATCCCGGAATTCGAAGCAGTATCACCAGACATATTATTCCTAAACGATTTTAGAGGAGTAATAGAAATAAATGAAGAACCTATAGTCCTTAATGGTACCTTCATAATTCATTATAACAACGCCACAATTAAAATCAATGGAAATAAATTTTCCAATCAAGAAATATCATCAAACAAACCCCTACCCCCTATACTTCAGCCATTTTCAATATCAGATAGAAGAGAAGAGACACTTTCATTAGAGATGTTAAAGCATATGAATGTTAACAACACTAAACAGATAAATCACGCAGAATCGGCAAGCCAATTAAAACATGCTATCAATATAAGTTTTACTACAATAACAATAATAGCTATTATTTTGTTCATGGCAAAAATAATGCTACTAAACAAAGGGATCAAACAACAAAAGCCTATCGAATTGACAGAAGCCGCAATAGAGGGACTTAATCAGATTTTTCAAAAAACCAACACCTCAAACGCGGACGTTTGAATTTTAGGGGGGGAATTGTTAGCACAATATCTGTACCATCACATGATGTTGACAACATATCGACACATAGGAAATATTTTTCCCACCATTCTGTCGGCAACATGATCCCGATTGCATATTTACAAATGAACACCTGCAGACGGCAAATACGCTGACGTACGGTATGTGTAACCATCAAGCAACACAAATCGTGGGAAGCGCGTCATCAGCAGTTTTGGCAGCTTAACAGATTAGGAGATTTAGGTTTAGAGCTAAGTAAAATGATTTTGTTAAGTTAGTTCTAAGTTGAAGGGATACAAATAAAGAGCATAGCTCCAAAAATATATATTTTTTTAATCGTTTGAACTCAATGTAACTTAACTTAGATACCTTGAAGCTGCGCAACCTGGGTATTTTTATTTGATCGTGAAGTTCCGAGTGATTTAAATGCTGAATAATGACTAACTTTATTTGATTCGATTCAATGTTTACAAAGTATATGAATGGTGAAAAAGAGGAATGTCAAAATAATATTCAAGGTTACATAGACACATGGTTGTATTATGAAGTACTTATTAATTCGAAAGTTTTAACTGTGAACTACTTCGCCTCCACAACACCCCCTCTCGAAGTAGAGAGCGTAATCCTCATGAGCTGCGTTCTACAAGACCCAAATTGGATGAACAGATGTTGTGCTTCATTTGGGTAAGGCCCTTGGTAAGCATGTCCGCTGGCATTTGTTGTGTTGGCATATATTTTATTGTAATCGTTTTATCTTGCACGCAGTCTCGGATAAAGTGGTGACGTATGTCAATATGTTTTGTTCGAGGGTGGAAATTTGAAGACGCAGTTAACTTTTGAGCGCTCTGATTATCGTTAAATAACTCTACGCTGTCGCAATCAATTCCCACTTCTTTTAAGGCAGCTTTTAAGTATAGAGCTTCTTTAGCAGCCTCAGTTATTGCAATGTATTCTGACTCTGTACTTGAAAGAGAGACGGTACGCTGCTTACGAGCTTCCCAGCTTATAGACGAGCCGGCAAAAATAAATGCGAAACCGGTATATGATCGCCTATCCGCTGAATTTGCGCCCCAGTCGGCATCGACAAGGCCGTACAACTTCGCGCCTGTCTTTTTGTACAGTAAGCCTTTCTCTAATGTTCCTTTGATGTAGCGCAGGATTCTCTTTGCCGCCTTCCAATGCTCTTCGGTGTAGTTGCTGTTAAACTGACTCATAAAGTTTACAGCAAAAGCTATGTCCGGTCTCGTATATACTGCCAGATACATCAATGCGCCGATTAGATTTTGATACGGATACTTTGTCATGATTGCCTCGTCTTTTGTTTCGGGCGTAGTGAGATTACAATTCGCTTCAATTGGCGTTTTCGAAGGATTGCAGTCCGTCATGCCGAACCTGTCCAATACTGATTCGGCATATGATCGTTGTGATAAAAATATTGCGCTCTTATCCAGGCTCTGACAAAAGTCTATACCTAGACATCGGTTGACCCTCCCGATGTCCTTCATGTCGAAATGCTGTGAAAGTGTTATCTTTGTTTCTTTCAACCAATTATCGTTGTTCGATGCTAGTAGTAAATCGTCCACGTATATTATGACCAACATAATGTCATCGCCTTCACGGCGCACATAGAAACATGGATCGAATTTTGTTGCTTTTAACCCAATATTGTTTAGAGTAAGTGATAATTTTTGATACCACATTGACCCTGACTGCCGTAAACCATACAGTGCCTTCGATACCAAACACGTAGGGTTGCTTTGTTGTAGTGATACTCGCCACTCTTCCGCTGTTTGCTTAATCTCGTCGCAATGCTTTGTCAAACCCTTTAAGCCGACGGGTTGACCTCGTTGTATTTTATTTAATATGCTCATAAGCAGATCAGGAACGTCCATGTAGATTTTCTCGTCCAGATCCCCATTTAAGTATGCGGTGACAACGTCCATCTGGTGTATTGCAAGACTCTTTTCTGCAGATAACGCCGTAAACAGTCGTACTGATGTTGATCGTACGACAGGAGATGAGATGTCATGAAAATCTTCGCCGGGCCGTTGAGCGTAGCCCTTTGCTACAAGCCTAACCTTCTTTAAATTATCATCTTTAGTACGGAATACAAATCTATTGCCAATAACTTTACGGTCTGAAGGTCTTTCTACAATCTGCCAGGTTTTGTTTCGAATGTGCGCCAAAAATTCGTCTTCAAGCGCCTTCAGCCACATAGACGAGTCATCAGATTTCAGCGCTTCTGCCAGAGTTCGGGGATCGTCAGTGGCGAGGCCAGCTGACTCCTCTACATCGCATTCAAAGAAGTCATCTGAATCGACATCGTCCCCCTCTGAACCAGCGCCATCTACTGTTGGATGATAAGCTTTTCGTGGTCTTCCTCGCAGACCAATGCGCACGTTTATTGGCCGACCTCTACCGCGTCGAGCATTACCAGCACCTGCATCAACTATAGGCACATCTACCGATTCTTCGTTGCCGTTTTGTATGATCGCATTGCTATTTAACACAATATCAATTGTACCACATTCACCAATATTTTCGCTATCGTTGTCGGATTTAAAGTCTTCAAAAGTCCCTTCAATACATTTTACATCTCGGCTTATAATAACGCGCTTTTTGCTCTTCGAATATAACCGATAAGCCTTTGAATCGTCTGAGTATCCCACGAATACACATGGCTCCGCGCGAGAGTCGAATTTCCCTTTCGCGGGGTTTTTATTTAAAACATATGCTTTCGTACCGAATATTTTCATGTACGCTACTGTAGGATTTCGATATGGAACTTCGCCCATCGTTTTTGTTACGCAACGATTTCGTATATAACACGCTGTATTCACTGCTTCATCCCAAAACGACGAAGGTGCACTTGCATTTTTCATCATGCACCTGGCCATTTCAACTAGGGTTCGATTCTTACGCTCCGCTAAACCGTTCTGTTGCGGAGTATACGGTGCTGACAGACGACGTTTGATTCCGCACTCACTAAGAAAATTGTTAAATTCTTTGTTGCAGTACTCGAGCCCGTTGTCGGACTGCAACGCTTTAATTTTATTTCCCGTAAATGTTTCAACTTTAGCCTTGTACTGACATTAAATTTGTACGCAAATCAGACACATGCAAAACGTTTTCCAAGTCCAAATCGATTTGCTTTCCCCGGACGTCTGCCTTCGTACACACTTTACCGACGCCGCTTATTTTTGTCGAACAATTATTTGCCAAATTCACTTCATCGTTCATTTTAGGTTTTCAAATATGTTTACATTTGCACTCATATGGGACGTGCAGCCACTGTCGATGCACCATCTCAAATTTCCTACAGGGACGGCAAATGCCTTTCCACCGTATTCAATGTCATTTTTGCTTTTTCGTTCGATTCTTCACTTACGCGCGTGTTTTGTCTATCTCTGTTTTTACAATTTCTCGCGAAGTTACCCGGTTTACCGCAACGATAACATTTTTTTATTTCTTTTGATTTTTCCGAATTCCGATCGACGTGCCCTTGATTTGACTTTTTCTTTATGTAAAGTACATTATTTTCTTTCTTTTCTTCCTTCGATTTTCGCGATTCGTATTCTTCGAGTATTTTCACACGAAGCACCTCAGCCTTTGGCAGTTCGTGTCGCGTTTCTACAGCACATCTAAATGTTTCGTACGACGGTGGCAGACTATACAATAACAAAATTGCTAATAATTCGTCACCAATAGCGACGCCTATTTCTTTTAGCTTCGCGACTGCGTCGAAAAATGCATTAAGATGATCTCGAATTTTCTCGTCTTCTGTCATGCGCGACAAAGCTACACGTTTAAGTAATGTCGCTTTTCTGGCTGGGCCTTTCGATTGAAATGTCGATTCCAACCTCAACCAAATATCACGTGCATTGATGCACTCTGTAATTTGCCCTAACTCTGATGGTGCTATAGCCAAAGTTATGTCCGCTGATGCCTTTTGATCAGCAATTTTCCATTCGATGAGTTTTGCATCGTCAACTGGCCTTGCAATAGAACCATCCACGTAGCCCCACAAATCATTCTTGATTAGTATTGCACGCATCTGCAATTTCCAAGAATCGTAATTGTCCGCGTTTAGCGGCTCGATTCTTACAACACCAGCCATTATTCTTTAAAGTTTTTGGCTTTCTCAAAATAGATAACACTTGTACGCTTCACTTGTAATTATACAGTCGATTACACTTTTGGGCGCTGGGCCCATAACCTGAAGTTCCGAGTGATTTAAATGCTGAATACTGACTAACTTTATTTGATTCGATTCAATGTTTACAAAGTATATGAATGGTAAAAAAGAGGAATGTCAAAATAATATTCATTACATAGACACATGGTTGTATTATGAAGTACTTATTAATTCGAAAGTTTTAACTGTGAACTACTTCGCCTCCACAACAGATCGTTTATAACTTACGTAGTTTTGCATCGATTTTCTTCGATGATAGCTTATCTGTTTTCTAAGTAAACAGAGCTTTACGTTAAGAAAAAATATCTGGAAAAAAGTTGTGGTTTTGGAATGCTGCCCTCGCAAAGAGTAATTTTTTTCATATTTTTTCATAAAAAAAAAAAACAAAAATCTGAAATGATAAGCTAATATCTCGAAAATTATCTTGTTGTGCAAAAAACAATGTATGAAGCATTTATACCAAAGTTATAGTAATTTTGATTCTGTAAAACTATTGGAAATGGCTTGATCCGTTCGTGAGATATACGTAATTAAAGGGAGTCGTCTTTTTGCTTTTTCGAATAACGTTAAATTGAAACTATCTCGAAAACGGTACCATAGAATCAAAAATGAACTCGATTTTCGAAATCAGGAGGTGGTTTTACATACGAATTTCATAACGGCGTAAATGGTAAATTTTGGCCGTCGACCAGTGTAATTGGTACAAAACCGTTTATTACTATGTTTTAATTTAGAACAACCGGCGCGTTTGAAGGTAGGCAACGAACTCATCGTTCGCTCCCACGCCTTAATCGTTCGTATCCCTGTCGGCAGTTGGCTGCGGTTGCAATTACCGACAGGGTTGGGGTGGCTTTCCGTAATTCGACAATCGACGCTCGTCAGCTCGATATTTCAATAAGATATCGAACGCTCGACGATACAGTTTTGGTTTTCGTATTTCGATGTATCCACTATCGTTTTCATACTTTAGGAAGTGTTTGGAAAGTGCTTTAAGGCAGGGTTTGAATTGCTGGCTGAAAAATAGAAAAAATTTGAAATTTTTAGCTTAACTAGAAATCAGTTGTTTGTCAGATTCGAAATATTGCTTGTAGCCTATATATAGTTCAAAAATATTTCAGCAGCTAAAAATAAGCAAAGCAAAAAAAAATTTTTTCATTTTACTTCAGCAGCAAGTTGACCGGAAACGAGCTTCAGCAATCAGCAGAAAAAAAAACTTGAGAATTTTGCTGAGGCTTAAAGCTATTAGCTTTTTGTATTCAAGTTTTTTCAGTTTTCATATTTTTCAGTTTCTTCACAGCAGAATTTATGTTTCGAATTGCTGACTGAAAGATAGTAAAACTAAATTTTTTTTGCTTTTTTTCAGCAGCTATTTAAAAATTTCATAGGGAAATACAAATAATCATTCGATGTTCTGATCGTACTGGTGCAAATCCTTCAATTGCTATATGCCTTTTTGCTATACTTACATCCGAAATACATATGTATGTAAAGATGTGTATATGGAAAAGCAAAAGTAAGACAAGTAACAAACGAAGTATTATTCTCTGCATTACAGATATTACGTTAGGCTTGGGATTTGAAATATAAAAACTTCTAACTGAGCCTCGCATAATAAAACCGTCCCTAACCTATTGGGGCCCTGGGCATTTTAGAATAATGGGGTCCCTATGACTTTAAGAGAACACTATTTTGTTAGAATTGACAAAGAAAGTAGATAAACTTGGTTAAATTGTTATTTTTATTAACAGTCACATGAAACGAATAGATATATGCTATATAGTCCCCAAAATGAACTCTTTTAGCATTTCGTCGTATGAATTCAAAAAAGTCCTAAGTTACAAAAAATTCAAAATCGACTTTTTAGTTGATTATCATGTACCGTATCATAATACATGTTCCTTTAAAATTTTATAATCCAACAACCAATAATTACGTTGATATAAACAAAATTCGAAAAGCCCCAAGCGTAACCAATTTGCCAACCAAAACTGTAACTTACGCCTTTAGAGAAATAATAACCAACAAACACAAGAAGGGATATCATGCCATGTCGGTGGCGCGAACTAACGTCAGTGGAATTAACGCAATGACGTTAATTCGCACCCAAAAAGCGAGTTAATGTCAGTGACATTAAGACGCATGACCAAAAACGAATTAAAGTCAGTGCCGTTAATTCGTATAATATTTTGACTTTAGTTCGCTTTGGACATGCAAATTAATGTCATTGAGGCTTTTGGGTTTGAGATTGGACGAAGTAGCGCCGCAGGCGAATATTTGACTTAGGTCAGATCCCCAATTCGGGGCGTGATCCATGGTATTTATGTGCAGAACTCTTTTCCGCATTGGCGGCCTTCGGCCGCGCTTCAAAAAATAGCCCTGTGCTACGCCATTCCAACTCCGGGTGTGTGCCATAGCCGTGGCTACCGCCACGGTGATATCCTTCCGCGTGCCACGTTTCCCACTTTTTTGGCTCAGCCTAATGTGCCATTAGAACAACGACATGAAAATGACAGAAAATTGTGAACTTTAACTGCAAATAACTTTTGAACGGTTGAAAAAAATCTCATTTCAGATTCTAAATCTAGACGTGGGTAATCGTTTACGTGGAGTACCGAGCGCTAATACACAACCAAAAATGTTGAGATATGTATCAGGAGCATGAATATAACTCCGCTGAACCAATATTTTTAGTAGTTTCAGAGATATTTGCAGTTAAAGTTCAGAATTTTCTGTAATTTTCATGTGGTTGTTGTAATCACATTACCCTATGAGAAAAGAGTGGCACGCGGAAGGACATCACCGTGGCGGTAACCACGGCTATGGCAACCACCCGGAGTTGGAATGGCGTAGCCCAGGGCTATTTTTTGAAGCGCGGCCGAAGGCCGCCAATGCGGAAAGGAGTTCTGCACATAAATACCATGGATCACGCCCCGAATTGGGGATCTGACCTAAGTCAATCGCAGATTCATTTTTTAAATCCCAGATTCATGATATAATGATCATAAGTCGAAGGTGATAGTGAAAAAGGAAAATTAGGAATATAAAAAACATGTACTGACTTTAGTTCGCTTTCTTAATGCGAATTAATGTCAATGACGTTAGTTCGCTAAAAATATTGACCTTAGTTCGCTTTTGGCATGCGTATTAATGTCACTGACATTAATTCGCTTTTTGGGTGCGAATTAACGTCACTTATGTTAATTCCACTGACGTTAGTTCGCGCCACCGCCATGCCATTCTGTGTGGTTCTTATTGATCAGTTTTCCTTTTGTAATATTTCTAATAGAACATGTGTTATTTTGGTTTTTTGCTTCGCCTGTAAAATTTTTAAAATGTAACTTAGGGATTTTTTGATTTCATGTGACGATTTATAGGTTAGCGCTTAACTATCTAGGTTATTTGAAGAGGAACCCTTCTAGATTTCAAATGGGACAAATCGTTAGTCACTCCTTCAAAATCATTGCTTTTTAGCATATGCGATGCTATGGGCTTCTTCGACAAGATGGTTAATCTCTCTTGAAACATTGTACTTAACAAATTTTACCTTTTCTAGGATTCCCAAATTTTTTAAGTGGACTGCTACAAAGGGATCGAATTCACTCAATAATTCTACATATCCTAAATAATTTCCTTTATCGAAAGGTCTTAGGTTTTCAATGTCACCGCGAAACGAAAACCCTCCCCATGTCAAAAGTTTTACAATAGGTACAATCCGTTTAAGTGTATTTCTATACATCCGAAAGACTTATGTAAGGATGTGTATATGGAAAAACAAAAGTAAGACAAGTAGCAAACGAAGTATTATTCTTTGCATTACAGATATTACCTTAGGCTTGGGATTAGGAATATAAAAACTTCTTCTAACTGAGCCTCGCATAATAAAACCGTCCCTAACCTATTGGGGCCCTGGGCATGTTAGAATAATGGGGTCCCTGTGCCTTTAAGAGGACACTATTTTGTTGGCTCATTTCATTTTAAGACAACCGGTCCGCGCGGGACATGATTTTTGATTTCGATGAAATTTTAATATGTTGTTCTTTGGTCAAAATTAATAAACACTTGTTTTTTTTTTTCTTGAAAAAATTTTTTTTCGGATTTATCGGCCGTTGAAATCGTTAAAATGCACTGAACATTTTTTTCGCCCATTTTTTCAACTGCCAATAACTTTGTCAAAAATTAACCGATGCTCCTAATTTTTTTTTTTCAATGTTCGTTACTACTTCTACTTCTATATAAATTTATAAAAAATGGAATGTAGTTTGAAAAAATTTTTTTTTCAGTATTTAGTAAAAATTTATGACTTTTTTCAAAAATTAATATCTTGAAAAAGGTTACTTTTTTCTTTTTTAATTTTTTCTATATTGAGTCAACAGTTTATATTTCAACTTTGCCAAATGCCTTTTAGCCAAAATTCGTTGTTTTCGAGATATGCATTTTTGAATATTAAACATGTTTTCCCCTCATATATTGGTGCAATGCATATCAGCATACAAGCCGATCAGTGCCAAATGCTTAAAACTAAGAGATGGGTTTTCTTTCGATGTTACGGAGCTCTTATGCGATTAATGCCAAACATAGGTGGTCCAGGCGAAGCCACCCGACAGCTAATGGCCACAGTAACTAGTTCCATAATTTTATATGCAGCCCCAGTGTGGCATGGATCTAAACGGACCCACCAAAAAGAGATATTAGCAGCCTACAGACTTACAGCTGCTTTAAGAATAGCAAGTGCCTATCGGACAGTGTCCGACTATGCGATCCTTGTTTTATCTCGGAAAATCCCAGTAGATCTCCTGACAAGCGAAATGGCCGACTTGTACAAATTCTATGTCGGTCAACCACCACAAGAAGCCAAGAAAAGCGCGAGATCAAGAACCATTATTAAGTGGCAAAACCAACGGGATGAATCTAGAAAAGGGCGCTGGACATACAACCTAATACGGGATATAGCTCAGTGGAATGAACGGAAGCATTACACAGATATTGAGTGGGCATGGCGGTTTTAAGGAGTATTTATATACCCGTAAAATAGAAGATTATCCGTTCTGCCCAAACTGTCCTACCGAACTGGAAAATGCAGAACACGTCATGTTTCACTGCCCCCGTTTCCACAGTGAAAGGAACACGGTGCACAGGGTTTTTGGGGAGGAACCTTCCACGAGGAACCTAATTCCACATATCGGGCATTTGCTGCAACGTCGTCATAACTCAAAAAACACTATTATTGAGGAGAGCCATTTTAAAGTTGCGTTTGCCATATATTGTGTATTTTTATCTCAAGCGCTCAATTTTCAACGAATCATGAAGAATTTTTTACACAATATAGACCATGATATTGGGTACATTTTTGCGTATTCAACTCAATATTAGTGATTTTTGACTTATGACGACGTTGCAGCAAATGAGCGATATGTGCAAAAGTGTAGAATGCTGGAACGCTGTGAGTAAAATGGCGTCCTTAGTTATGTCACGGCTTATGGTCGTGGAGCAGTGGCGATTGAATCGCCTTTCCCCCCCGTAACGTAATGCCTAACGGCGGTCCCACGGGGTGTGGAGGTATGAACAGGATTAGCCTGTTGTCATGGGGCCACTTGAGGGCAGTACGCTGCCACAACGTCCTTTGAAAAAAAAAAAACCCGTCCATCATAAACGGAATTAAGACGGATGAAAGGATAATGGGTATGATTCAGAATATTTACCCTCTCCACTTCAGTAATTACAAGATACGCTATACCCAAAAATTAGTCGACGACATCACTAACGAACAAGACCAGAAAAACACCATTCTGGACACCCATAAACCTGCACACAGAAATGCAGTTGAGAACAAAATACAAATCCTAGCAAAAAGCTACTTTCCCGGAATGCTTAGTAAAATAAAAAGAATTATAACCAACTGCACTGTCTGCAAAGAGAACAAATACGAACGCCATCCTAACCGACCCAAAATTGGCGAGACGCCATTACCCACATACCCCGGACATACAGTACATATAGACATATTCTTAACGGAAGGAAAAGTAATTATGACTGCCCTGGAACAAGGAAGCTTCCAACCAGGGCAACAGTAGATGTTAGAGGTCCTTTAAGAGACCTGATATTTTATTTCGGAGTACCAAAATTAATTTTAATCGACAACGAACCTTCATTGAATCCTCCTTCAATTAAATTTATGATGACGGACGAACTGGGAATAGAAGTTTTCACAACGCCACCCTACACAAGCCAGGCAAACGGCCAAGTGGAAAGATTCCACTCTACACTGGTTGAAATAATGCGTTGCCTCAAAGAGAATGGAGGACACAAAAATTTCGAAGAGCTCCTCGAAAGAGCAGTGTCAGAATACAACCATACTATCCATTCGGTGACGAAAAAAAGCCAGTAGACCTATTTTTTGGCATCTATGTCACGTTTACCCCAGGAGACATAGAAAGAAGTAGGCAGAGCAACTTGGAAAAATTGGCACGTAAACAGAGAAAGGACTTGGAATATCATAATAAAAAAAGCATAACTTAAAATCATACCTACCAGGTAAATAATCCACGTCCAGAAAAACAGAAGGTTAGGGACTAAATTAAGTAAGCCATATACTAAGGAAATAGTTAAGGGGGACCACAATAGCACAGTAGCTACCGAAAGCGGACAAGTCGTACACAAAAGCAGGATACGAAACTAACGATCAGGAACATTTCGTTTCAGAATACTCCTAATAAAGTCATGCCTCGCCGAAGTACAGATACTAGACTACTCGAACTCGCAGCTAATTACCATAGAAAAAGGACTTGCAAAACACATTGAAGCAAAAGCAAAGTCGGAAAGCCTATCCAAAAACCCCAATTATCCTTTCATAGCTCACCTTATATCTCAGATAAAAAACCATATAAGCAATTTAAAAACACACAAGGAACATAAAAGATCAATAAATTTTTTGGGTAGCGCGTGCAAATGGATCGCCGGAAATCCGGACCATGAGGACCACGAAATAGTTTTAAACAAACTAAACAATGTCCTTGAGAATAACAACAACCAGGTCCTCATAAACAAACTTACAATAGAAAAAATTAATGATATTACAAATATAACGAATCGCATTATAAAAGAGTTACAAAATAATAGAAATGAGGAAATAGACCTGTTTTTAAAGCTTAAGTATAGGTTGGAAATTTTGAAAGAAGAAATCGTGAATATTGTATACGCAATTCATTGGGCAAAAGCCAATATCATTAATTCATACATAATATCAAATGAAGAAATAAGCATTGTGAAACCAATTTTTGACAGAGATAATATTCCTTTTGTTAATCTGGATGAAGCTTTAGAATTTGCAGAGGTTAAAATAGCAACAAATGGAAAAACAATACTCTATATCATGAGCCTACCTACTGTGGAAGACCAAATTTGTAAAACAGTTGAGATTAGACCAGTAAAAAAGAACAACAAAATCAGTAAGATAAAATTTAGTTCTATTCCAGTTGTCAAAATCGTAATACCGAAAGTAAGATCAATTGCAAACATTATAACGCATTACAAATATGTTCAAAAAGTAATTTAGTAGATTTAAGTAGCGAGTACTGTATAAGTAACCTTCTAAAAAGCCGCCTGCCAAACTGCGCAGTGACCAACAGCCAGCACATCCCGGAATTCGAAGCAGTATCACCAGACATATTATTCCTAAACGATTTTAGAGGAGTAATAGAAATAAATGAAGAACCTATAGTCCTTAATGGTACCTTCATAATTCATTATAACAACGCCACAATTAAAATCAATGGAAATAAATTTTCCAATCAAGAAATATCATCAAACAAACCCCTACCCCCTATACTTCAGCCATTTTCAATATCAGATAGAAGAGAAGAGACACTTTCATTAGAGATGTTAAAGCATATGAATGTTAACAACACTAAACAGATAAATCACGCAGAATCGGCAAGCCAATTAAAACATGCTATCAATATAAGTTTTACTACAATAACAATAATAGCTATTATTTTGTTCATGGCAAAAATAATGCTACTAAACAAAGGGATCAAACAACAAAAGCCTATCGAATTGACAGAAGCCGCAATAGAGGGACTTAATCAGATTTTTCAAAAAACCAACACCTCAAACGCGGACGTTTGAATTTTAGGGGGGGAATTGTTAGCACAATATCTGTACCATCACATGATGTTGACAACATATCGACACATAGGAAATATTTTTCCCACCATTCTGTCGGCAACATGATCCCGATTGCATATTTACAAATGAACACCTGCAGACGGCAAATACGCTGACGTACGGTATGTGTAACCATCAAGCAACACAAATCGTGGGAAGCGCGTCATCAGCAGTTTTGGCAGCTTAACAGATTAGGAGATTTAGGTTTAGAGCTAAGTAAAATGATTTTGTTAAGTTAGTTCTAAGTTGAAGGGATACAAATAAAGAGCATAGCTCCAAAAATATATATTTTTTTAATCGTTTGAACTCAATGTAACTTAACTTAGATACCTTGAAGCTGCGCAACCTGGGTATTTTTATTTGATCGTGAAGTTCCGAGTGATTTAAATGCTGAATAATGACTAACTTTATTTGATTCGATTCAATGTTTACAAAGTATATGAATGGTGAAAAAGAGGAATGTCAAAATAATATTCAAGGTTACATAGACACATGGTTGTATTATGAAGTACTTATTAATTCGAAAGTTTTAACTGTGAACTACTTCGCCTCCACAACACCCCCTCTCGAAGTAGAGAGCGTAATCCTCATGAGCTGCGTTCTACAAGACCCAAATTGGATGAACAGATGTTGTGCTTCATTTGGGTAAGGCCCTTGGTAAGCATGTCCGCTGGCATTTGTTGTGTTGGCATATATTTTATTGTAATCGTTTTATCTTGCACGCAGTCTCGGATAAAGTGGTGACGTATGTCAATATGTTTTGTTCGAGGGTGGAAATTTGAAGACGCAGTTAACTTTTGAGCGCTCTGATTATCGTTAAATAACTCTACGCTGTCGCAATCAATTCCCACTTCTTTTAAGGCAGCTTTTAAGTATAGAGCTTCTTTAGCAGCCTCAGTTATTGCAATGTATTCTGACTCTGTACTTGAAAGAGAGACGGTACGCTGCTTACGAGCTTCCCAGCTTATAGACGAGCCGGCAAAAATAAATGCGAAACCGGTATATGATCGCCTATCCGCTGAATTTGCGCCCCAGTCGGCATCGACAAGGCCGTACAACTTCGCGCCTGTCTTTTTGTACAGTAAGCCTTTCTCTAATGTTCCTTTGATGTAGCGCAGGATTCTCTTTGCCGCCTTCCAATGCTCTTCGGTGTAGTTGCTGTTAAACTGACTCATAAAGTTTACAGCAAAAGCTATGTCCGGTCTCGTATATACTGCCAGATACATCAATGCGCCGATTAGATTTTGATACGGATACTTTGTCATGATTGCCTCGTCTTTTGTTTCGGGCGTAGTGAGATTACAATTCGCTTCAATTGGCGTTTTCGAAGGATTGCAGTCCGTCATGCCGAACCTGTCCAATACTGATTCGGCATATGATCGTTGTGATAAAAATATTGCGCTCTTATCCAGGCTCTGACAAAAGTCTATACCTAGACATCGGTTGACCCTCCCGATGTCCTTCGTGTCGAAATGCTGTGAAAGTGTTATCTTTGTTTCTTTCAACCAATTATCATTGTTCGATGCTAGTAGTAAATCGTCCACGTATATTATGACCAACATAATGTCATCGCCTTCACGGCGCACATAGAAACATGGATCGAATTTTGTTGCTTTTAACCCAATATTGTTTAGAGTAAGTGATAATTTTTGATACCACATTGACCCTGACTGCCGTAAACCATACAGTGCCTTCGATACCAAACACGTAGGGTTGCTTTGTTGTAGTGATACTCGCCACTCTTCCGCTGTTTGCTTAATCTCGTCGCAATGCTTTGTCAAACCCTTTAAGCCGACGGGTTGACCTCGTTGTATTTTATTTAATATGCTCATAAGCAGATCAGGAACGTCCATGTAGATTTTCTCGTCCAGATCCCCATTTAAGTATGCGGTGACAACGTCCATCTGGTGTATTGCAAGACTCTTTTCTGCAGATAACGCCGTAAACAGTCGTACTGATGTTGATCGTACGACAGGAGATGAGATGTCATGAAAATCTTCGCCGGGCCGTTGAGCGTAGCCCTTTGCTACAAGCCTAACCTTCTTTAAATTATCATCTTTAGTACGGAATACGAATCTATTGCCAATAACTTTACGGTCTGAAGGTCTTTCTACAATCTGCCAGGTTTTGTTTCGAATGTGCGCCAAAAATTCGTCTTCAAGCGCCTTCAGCCACATAGACGAGTCATCAGATTTCAGCGCTTCTGCCAGAGTTCGGGGATCGTCAGTGGCGAGGCCAGCTGACTCCTCTACTTCGCATTCAAAGAAGTCATCTGAATCGACATCGTCCCCCTCTGAACCAGCGCCATCTACTGTTGGATGATAAGCTTTTCGTGGTCTTCCTCGCAGACCAATGCGCACGTTTATTGGCCGACCTCTACCGCGTCGAGCATTACCAGCACCTGCATCAACTATAGGCACATCTACCGATTCTTCGTTGCCGTTTTGTATGATCGCATTGCTATTTAACACAATATCAATTGTACCACATTCACCAATATTTTCGCTATCGTTGTCGGATTTAAAGTCTTCAAAAGTCCCTTCAATACATTTTACATCTCGGCTTATAATAACGCGCTTTTTGCTCTTCGAATATAACCGATAAGCCTTTGAATCGTCTGAGTAGCCCACGAATACACATGGCTCCGCGCGAGAGTCGAATTTCCCTTTCGCGGGGTTTTTATTTAAAACATATGCTTTCGTACCGAATATTTTCATGTACGCTACTGTAGGATTTCGATATGGAACTTCGCCCGTCGTTTTTGTTACGCAACGATTTCGTATATAACACGCTGTATTCACTGCTTCATCCCAAAACGACGAAGGTGCACTTGCATTTTTCATCATGCACCTGGCCATTTCAACTAGGGTTCGATTCTTACGCTCCGCTAAACCGTTCTGTTGCGGAGTATACGGTGCTGACAGACGACGTTTGATTCCGCACTCACTAAGAAAATTGTTAAATTCTTTGTTGCAGTACTCGAGCCCGTTGTCGGACTGCAACGCTTTAATTTTATTTCCCGTAAATGTTTCAACTTTAGCCTTGTACTGACATTAAATTTGTACGCAAATCAGACACATGCAAAACGTTTTCCAAGTCCAAATCGATTTGCTTTCCCCGGACGTCTGCCTTCGTACACACTTTACCGACGCCGCTTATTTTTGTCGAACAATTATTTGCCAAATTCACTTCATCGTTCATTTTAGGTTTTCAAATATGTTTACATTTGCACTCATATGGGACGTGCAGCCACTGTCGATGCACCATCTCAAATTTCCTACAGGGACGGCAAATGCCTTTCCACCGTATTCAATGTCATTTTTGCTTTTTCGTTCGATTCTTCACTTACGCGCGTGTTTTGTCTATCTCTGTTTTTACAATTTCTCGCGAAGTTACCCGGTTTACCGCAACGATAACATTTTTTTATTTCTTTTGATTTTTCCGAATTCCGATCGACGTGCCCTTGATTTGACTTTTTCTTTATGTAAAGTACATTATTTTCTTTCTTTTCTTCCTTCGATTTTCGCGATTCGTATTCTTCGAGTATTTTCACACGAAGCACCTCAGCCTTTGGCAGTTCGTGTCGCGTTTCTACAGCACATCTAAATGTTTCGTACGACGGTGGCAGACTATACAATAACAAAATTGCTAATAATTCGTCACCAATAGCGACGCCTATTTCTTTTAGCTTCGCGACTGCGTCGAAAAATGCATTAAGATGATCTCGAATTTTCTCGTCTTCTGTCATGCGCGACAAAGCTACACGTTTAAGTAATGTCGCTTTTCTGGCTGGGCCTTTCGATTGAAATGTCGATTCCAACCTCAACCAAATATCACGTGCATTGATGCACTCTGTAATTTGCCCTAACTCTGATGGTGCTATAGCCAAAGTTATGTCCGCTGATGCCTTTTGATCAGCAATTTTCCATTCGATGAGTTTTGCATCGTCAACTGGCCTTGCAATAGAACCATCCACGTAGCCCCACAAATCATTCTTGATTAGTATTGCACGCATCTGCAATTTCCAAGAATCGTAATTGTCCGCGTTTAGCGGCTCGATTCTTACAACACCAGCCATTATTCTTTAAAGTTTTTGGCTTTCTCAAAATAGATAACACTTGTACGCTTCACTTGTAATTATACAGTCGATTACACTTTTGGGCGCTGGGCCCATAACCTGAAGTTCCGAGTGATTTAAATGCTGAATACTGACTAACTTTATTTGATTCGATTCAATGTTTACAAAGTATATGAATGGTAAAAAAGAGGAATGTCAAAATAATATTCATTACATAGACACATGGTTGTATTATGAAGTACTTATTAATTCGAAAGTTTTAACTGTGAACTACTTCGCCTCCACAACAGATCGTTTATAACTTACGTAGTTTTGCATCGATTTTCTTCGATGATAGCTTATCTGTTTTCTAAGTAAACAGAGCTTTACGTTAAGAAAAAATATCTGGAAAAAAGTTGTGGTTTTGGAATGCTGCCCTCGCAAAGAGTACGGTACCATAGAATAAAAAATGAGCTCGATTTTCGAAATCAGGAGGTGGTTTGACATACGAATTTCATAACGGCGTAAATGGTAAATTTTGGCCCTCGACCAGTGTAATTGGCACAAAACCGTTTATTACTATGTTTTAATTTAGAACAACCGGCGCGTTTGAAGGTAGGCAACGAACTCATCGTTCGCTCCCACGTCTTAATCGTTCGTATCCCTGTCGGCAGTTGGCTGCGGTTGCAATTACCGACAGGGTTGGGGTGGCTTTCCGTAATTCGACGCTCGTCAGCTCGATATTTCAATAAGATATCGAACGCTCGACGATACAGTTTTGGTTTTCGTATTTCGATGTATCCACTATCGTTTTCATACTTTAGGAAGTGCATCGAAAAATTACTTGTAGCCTATATATAGTTCAAAAATATTTCAGCAGCTAAAAATAAGCAAAAAAAAATTTTTTTTATTTTACTTCAGCAGCAAGTTGACCGGAAACGAGCTTCAGCAATCAGCAGGAAAAAAAACTTGAGAATTTTGCTGAGGCTTAAAGCTATTAGCTTTTTGTATTCAAGTTTTTTGAGTTTTCATATTTTTCAGTTTTTTCACAGCAGAATTTATGTTTCGAATTGCTGACTGAAAGATAGTAAAACTAAAACTTTTTTGCTTTTTTTCAGCAGCTATTTAAAAATTTCATAGGGAAATACAAATAATCATTCGATGTTCTGATCGTACTGGTGCAAATCCTTCAATTGCTATATGCCTTTTTGCTATACTTACATCCGAAATACATATGTATGTAAAGATGTGTATATGGAAAAGCAAAAGTAAGACAAGTAACAAACGAAGTATTATTCTCTGCATTACAGATATTACGTTAGGCTTGGGATTTGAAATATAAAAACTTCTAACTGAGCCTCGCATAATAAAACCGTCCCTAACCTATTGGGGCCCTGGGCATTTTAGAATAATGGGGTCCCTATGACTTTAAGAGAACACTATTTTGTTAGAATTGACAAAGAAAGTAGATAAACTTGGTTAAATTGTTATTTTTATTAACAGTCACATGAAACGAATAGATATATGCTATATAGTCCCCAAAATGAACTCTTTTAGCATTTCGTCGTATGAATTCAAAAAAGTCCTAAGTTACAAAAAATTCAAAATCGACTAACATATGCGCTATTAACGTATTCCTTAATTCAGTTGATTGGACCTTTCTGAGCGCATTTGATGATCCGAGCTATTCATATGAACTACTCCGCAATAGGCTGTTGTATTGTATCCCCGGTAAAAAACCTATCTTAAACAATAAGCCTCCGTAGTTCAACTCTAGGTTATGCCATTTAAAAAATTTGAAAACCAAAGCATATAAAATATTTAGGCGGTCCAATACTATGGCGGATAGACTTCGTCTAATAAAGTTGAAAAAGCAGTACGATTGTCTCCACAAATTTTTATATAATCGATGCATACTTAATGTAGAGCAAGATCTTCAATGCAACCCAAGAAAATTTTGGATCTTTATCAATAGCAAGCGGAAAACTAATGGTTTTCCAACCTGTCTGGATTATAATGGAGTTGTATCGGAAAATCCCTTGGAAACTTGCAATCTCTGCGCAGAGTTTTTCCAGGAGGTGTACGAAGAAAGCGATTGGATTCCCGATAGTGACTACATTTTTTGATCCAATAAGATCTAATGTGATAACAAATTTCAATATTACCACTGATGACGTCTCAATGGCTTTATCAAACTTGACATCCAGTACTAATCGCGATGTGCAAGGATTTGCCCCAGTATTTCTCAAAATGTTTTGTGATGCTCATAGTCTTCCGTTGTCCTTGCTTTTTAACACCTGCCTTAAAATATGTTTTTTCCTCGATTCATGGAAACTTTGTACAATTTCGCCAATATTTAAGTCAGGGAATCGTAACGACGTCAAAAACTACAGGCCTATTGTCAAGCAATGTACATTTGCTAAATTATTTGATAATACTTTGAATATTAAATCAAATTGTTAAGGCGCTAAACCAAAAATGTCAGTTGGATGTCATATATACAGACTTCTCTAAAGCTTTCGATAAGGTCAATCACTCCATTTTACTATACAAGCTTGTTTAAGCGACATACATACATAAGCTACGGTTATTTCATTCTCTTATTTTATTTGCATTGCATGCTATTGTAATTCGCAATCAGCTTATAAAATATTTCGAAGATATAGGTTATGTTTTGGAAAGCCAAAGTGTGGTTTTTCACAACGAAAATGAGGAAGCCAATCGCGCCATGCCTCAGAGCCAACAGTGCTCGCCACCAACAAATACATTTGGGGTGTCACAGGTGTCCCGTTCTCTAATAACAAAATGTTTTTAACATTTGCGCAACACGGTCATCAGAACCTGAGTCAAATGATTTAATAAATACCTTTTGAGCAAGACGGTCGCCTAGGCCTGAGCCAAAAGGTGGTTTTTCCAAGCGGAAATGAGGAAGCCAATCGCGTCATGCCTCAAAGCCAACAGTGCTCGCCACCAATAATACATACATACCCTCTCGTTCTCCAAAGAACAATTTTGAACATTTAGGCAAACATGGTCGTCAGAACCTGAGCCAACTGAATAAATACAATTTGAGCAAAACGGTCACATAGCACATGAGCCAAATAATAATAACTTAAAAAACAACTCGCCTTCTCTAAAGCTTAGACAAAGCTTTCTTTATACGGAATCTCAGGTTCACTTTTGAAGTTCTTCGGAAGCTTTTTGGCAAACCGAAAACTTTTGGTCTCAATTGGTCCAACTAAATCGGACAGCGTTGTAAATGCGTGGTCTGGAATATCGCAAGGAACTCACTGTGGACCACTGCTTTTCTTATTGTTTATTAACGACTTACCACAGCATTTCAAGTTCGCCAAGTGCCTAATGTTTTCCGATGATGTCAAAGTATATATACCGGTACGCAGTCTTAACGATTGCCAAAGTCTACAATCTGATATTTCAGCAGTGGTGTTCTGAGAATTTGTCTCTCAACTCGAGCAAATGCAATGTGGTTTTATATTCCAAAGCACTTAGTCATATTAGGTTTGATTATTTAATAAACAGCGTTAGTTTAAACCGTTTGGAGGAAATTAAAGAACTTGGAGTAATTTTTGACATGAAACTTTCAATAGGCATATTGATGTTATTCTGTCTAAATCAATTTCAATGCTGGGATTTATTAGAAGAAACTAAAGAATTTAAGGACCCTTGCACATTGAAATCTCTTTATAATTCCTTAGTAAGGAGCCACCTGGACTATTGTTGTCTGGTGTGGAGTCCCTACTATTCGTCGTATATTAATAAAATTGAAAAGGTTCAAAGAAGCTTTACTAGGTTCACGTTACAGAAAATGCGTACGAAAGTAGGCGGAAACTTCTTGGCTTGCAGTCCTTAGAGGATCGTAGAACTTACTTTGCGCCAATGTTTGTTTATAACTTCATTATTGATTGTGATGAACTTCACGGTTTAATTAATTTCAACACTATGTCACGTGAATTAAGTTATAATCGGTTGTTTGTTGAAACGTCCCACAGAACTAATTATGGCTTTAATGAACCAATTGCACGATGCATCCGCCTTTATAACAATTACGCGTATTTGATAGACTCAAATAAATAAATATATCTAACTCTAATACTTGTATTTTCATTCTCTTACATATATTGATTGTTTGTTGCAATTTGCTGTTCCAGTAACTGGACCTTTCTCTGTCCAATCTCGTTACCTTCCTTAAACAGCTTTGGTATTTGGGTTTGAAATTTATTTTGGTTTTCAACTTCTTTTTCAACTATTTCCAGTTTGGGATCAACACACCTCCTTCTAACTTTCGGAGTTGGTGATCGCTCGGTGTCACTTTCTACATCACTCACGGTTTTAGCTTGTAACTCAGTCTTGCTTGGAGTTTTATTTTCATCGTTACTCAGTGATTCTTCGTCGCTTGGTATTACCCTAAAACATTCAGTTAGAAACGATTCGTCCGGCTCAGGAGCAGCTGTAGAAGAACACGGGCGTTCTGCATTGCTGCCATGTGACGTCGTATTCGGAACGCCCATTAGGTGTTCATTTATTTTAGCTGCAGCAATTACGCGTTCTTCAAATGCGTTTAATTGAACAGCATGATATGGCCCATCACTAGTTTTTCTCATGCTTTCCATCCGTTTACTTTGCTTTCTTTTAGCATTATATTTGTAATCAGTCCATACCTACAAAGAAATATTACAAGAATATGTTACAACAGAGGTAAATATTATTAACTTGATTGTAAGTGTTACTACGCACTTTCAGTCATCCCTTTGTTGGCCTAACGAGGCCCGTTACTATTTAACATACCCGTTAGTTTAAGCCCATCTTGTCTTCTATTATTCATTGATATTTTAATTAATACCCAAAGTACATTAACTGCATTTAAATATATTACCAATATAATATTAAAAAAATGAAATTAGGAAAAAAGAAAAAAAAAACACTTTTTTACTGCCTCGTTACACAAAATTGTGCAGCATAATCCTTGCATCCAAACATGCATATTTAGCACATTTCGATTTTTAGGTAATAGTTCTTAAATAAAATGTTTTATTTTCTTTATATTAAGGTACGCCTTTCGAAAAAATTTAATTTACCTTTTTCCCCGATGCTGAATTTTCTTATCTTGCCACTTCACTTCACACTTTTTAAAAGAGCGATTTATCAAATGTAAGCACTTTTAAATCACTGACTTCCAGGATTACCAGATGTTTTACGGAATAGGTTTTCATAACAAGTAAGTAGTACTTAACACAGTATCAAACAAAAAAAAAACGTTTTATTTCTGGCGATTTTGGACATACATATGTTGACAATTAATTTGAAGTGAATGCGGATCCCCTGTATGAAATAATAAGTTTTTAACTTCCAAAAACAGACGACTGCCCTTCAATAACTTGATTACCGATTCTGTGCATTTGTTCTTCGTCGGATAAAGCCATGGGATTTTTGAGAACTCATCGGCTGCAACAAATAGATAATTTTACTGTTTGGTTGTCATTTCCATTGGTGATCTATGTGATATGTAACCAATGGTTGGCCTTCCTTATTGACAGGAGATAAAAATGTATCTGATTTCGCATCGCAATGCCTTTCGTATCACAATACAGAGTAACCCCCCAGTCTTTAAGAACGTTCGCTATGTCGTGGAGCACCCCCAGGAACTGCAGTACTTAACATTAGTGGAAAAATAGATCAGCTTACCCATCCTATAGCTGAAGGTTAAAAATACAATGGAGAAATGGGATTTAATTATTTTACGTTAAAAGCGGGTTGAAACTTTTTCACCTACTATTTTTTGTTTATTTTTACAGGAAGATGTATCAGTCAAACTCGAAGCGCTTGATATTCTTATCGACCTGCTATCACGTTTTGGAGTATTCTTGGTCCCATTCCATAATTCAGTACTAAAAGCTTTAATGCCGCAATTGGAGTCTTCTAGACAAGCTGTGAGGAAACGTTCTATTATTGCTCTTTCACATCTCCTTTCTCTGGCGGATGATTCTACCTATGACAAGGTTATTGAAAGGCTCTTGAAAGGTTTAGCAATTTACTCCAACACTGTGGCTTTTCGCACCTATATTCAATGTTTAGCATCGATTTGGTAATAAACGTACATATTAGCTGTTCGTTATTGCTGGGCGGAATATGATGCCTAATGGTGTAAAAATAAGCTGTGCAAAATTTCATTAAAATTGGATAACTTATTTAAGTTGCATTTGCAAAAAACCATATGCATTCAAGGTAAAGTAGATTATATAAAACAAGTAAGGAAAGGGCTGTCTTCGGCTGTGCCGAAGGCTTTACCCCTGTCATAAATACGCATAACTCTTTGAGTGTCCGATCTTTACTTACTGTTGGTACATACTCTTCAGAACTGTTAATTTAAAGATACATACATTTGCCTAAACCACGTTTCTCGTAACAATGGATTTTATCGGAGCTATATGTTATGATGTTCCGATTCACTACATACGTTACATATACAATATGTACCAAACCTGCAAAATTTTACGTTCCTAGCTTTCGTTTATCGAAACAATCGATTGTATGGGAGCTATGCGTTGTATCAGTGCGATCTTGTTGGTTCCGGCAAATGATTAATCCCATACAAAATGTCCCCTGCTTGCAAAATTTCATTGAGATATCTTTAAAACTGAGGGACTAGTTTGCGTTCAAACAGACGGACATGGCTAAATAAACTCAGCAAATCATATCTCTTCTCATACTTGCCAACATCGGACCAAAGTTATAATGCCATTTCATGTTCATGAAAGATATAAAAATATATAGCGGTAAGCTTGGTTCACATCAGACCTGTTAAATAATGATTAGTAATCGTAATGATTACTTGTTTGATTGATTTTTTTCCTGAGAATCCATTTGATTCATTAATTTTGATTATTTTTAATTTTTTTTCTTTTTTTTTGATTATTATTGATAACTAGATTTTTTTCAGCATTGTTGTAAAAGAATATTAATATACATATATGTATATTAAGGCGCCTCACGCCACAAACAAAAATGGACACCCTGTTCTATCCGAATTATAAACTTCAATGTATTCTAAGACTTTGGTCAAAATATTTCGAAAAAAATATTTAGATTTACTGGAGCTAAACCGCTTTAAAAAAACGCTAAAAATATCCTTCTTTATGAATAAAAGGAGTATGAAAAAATATTTTTTAATAAAAAGCACCAGAGATGATTAATTAGCTGGAGTACAAAAGGTAAGCATAAAAAAGTTTGAAAATCCAAGGTAATTTCCTGTTGTATAACTGTGTGCTAATATTCGCAATGTGAAAAAATTGGACCAAAAAGGGTCTCAAAAATACCTTTCAAATGATACACCAATCGTCCAAATCCGTCAATATTTGGCTGAGTTGTTGAAGTTTTCCACAAACCTACCCCTCGAAATATGACCAAAAACAGCATCATACATCTCAATATTTGGATTGCGTTGATAAAATCTTCAAACTTTGTTATGCTTACCTTTTGCACTCCAGCTAATTCATCATCTCAGGTGATTTTTATTCAAAAATATTTTTTCATACTCCTTTTATACATAAAAAAGGATATTTTTAGCTGAGTTATTTTTATTTTCTGTTTTTCCGACAGGGTGAATGCTAGATTTATATTGGAACGATTTTCCGGCATCCCTTGTAAATTTTTGTTTGTTTACAAACCGGTTTCGGCGATCCGCCATCTTCAGTGTAAGTTTTCGTTCGAGATGGCGGATCGCCGAAACCGGTTTGTAAACAAACAAAAATTGACAAGGGATGACGGAAAATCGTTCCAATATAAATCTGATATTTTTAGCGTTTTTTAACGACGTTTAGCTCCAGTAAATCTTAATATTTTTTCGAAATATTGTGGGAGACTCCTTAGAAAAGAGTGAATTTTGAAATTCCGGTGGAAACACTGCATCTTTTTTGGGCGAGGCGCCTTAATGTATATTAGACCGGGCCGAAAAAAAAGTTGTAAAATACCGCCCCTAAAATTGAAGCTTATGTTGAGAGGGTTCCGGAATTTTTTTTTTTTTGATCCTTACAAAAACAGCCCAAATGGTTTTTTTTATTATAAATTTTTTATTTCACATCCGATTTTAAAAATTGATATGTCAAAATTTATATCTTGAGACCCTGCATATATCCTTCTAATGTCCTTTTGACATCGGAAGTAGTTTTGACATATGTAGTTGCGTCAGCTAACCGAGTTATAGGTCCTTGAAATATCCTTTTTGTTTCTCCAAGCGAAAGTGCTTCGAAATTCATGACAATGTTGCCTTTGAATTGTTTGACTAACTTTAGAATCCAAGAAGATATAGTAGTTCCAATATTTATTATTACGGTTCTGATTAAACTTTAAACATAAATAAAACACATTAGTTTAGTAGGAAAATATAAAGCAAAAAACCAACATTTATTGAGTTTATCTTTTTGCTCAAAACAAGCTAGCACCAACTAACATACATATTCGACGGGAAAGGTAACGTTTTATGTAATTTTCAGCGTGATATTACGTAATGAATTCAATATTTTCAAATGGAACTAGTCGTCGGCGTTATACAAATGTCAAGATATTATGATAGATCTTGACGTGACTCAAGGATTTTATATTGTTTCCGCCTTTGTAGCTTTGCCAAAATGTGACCGAGGCGCTTCTCATCCGTGACAGCACTTGCAGATTCACTAACAACACGTACAAATCGTTCAGTGTTTTGAGAGTGACAAGGGAATTCTTCAAAATTTATTAAATATATATATATATATATATATATATACAAGTACCTGCAATTTTAGTTTGAAGATATTTACCTGGAATATTTATTATTTCGTTTTCTGTAAACTGAAACTTTATAAGTTGACTGTCTGTGTAGAACTGCACACAAGGGGGTTCCGTAACTATAAACTGCCTCCAATCGATCATGCTGACATACTAGTCACTATTGAAGTTTATTACGCCTCGTTTTGGTAAGCTAAATATGCGAAGCCTTACCGGTGGATCTTGGCGTGCCACTCTGATTTTTTCGTACCCCTAAATTCGTATCTTTTGATCAGTATCAGTTATCATTGCCAGCAATATATTTTCTGGATGAAAGTAGAATGCATTATTCTCTACCGTTGGACGTATGATGGCTTGTACATTGGTAACTGTCGCATCCAGCAAATATACTTAAAACATGTCTACTTCCATGAATTGCTTGTGCCTGGCTCTTAATAAGAAACCAGAATGGAGCATAAACTTTTACTATAAACTCTACGATTATTCTTAGCACTGGTGACGGCGTTACTGGCTAGATATTCGTCACATACACCACTATTTATTGCTGTAACCATATCGAACAAGTAGCGCTGATCATTGCGTATTTCCCACGAACCAATCTTTCCAGGCATAACGCCCATAGCAATAGCTTCGAAGCCATTTACAACCTGTAAAAGAAAAAATTGTTTATGTATAAGATATAAGATATCAATAAATACTGTATTTAATGTACTTTAAACTTACCGGGTATTTCGTGCAAGTCATAATTTCGGACCCCAACACTCCCGGCCAAACTCCAGGCCCTTTCTGATTGCCAAGTTAGTGAGTTAATAACTTTTTTAGGGGCAACTCATTAAAATGGAACAAACACACATTCCACTGCAGGGGCCTTTGTAAATATCGTTCCATTTGTACATTTACTCCCGTTTTATATCCAGTATTTACAACTGCACCGTCACAGCTTATGGCAACTAGTTGGCTTAGACAATAGCCTTGGGCATTCAAAAAACTCACGATTTCCTTCTGGATTGTTTTCCCAGTGCCTTCTTTTGGAGGCTCCTCCAGCATGGTTATATGCTCCTCTCTGAGAAGCATTGTTCTTGTTTGTCTCTGAACTAACTTTTTCTTCAAAGTAATGTCCTGTTTGCCATCATAGGATATACATCTTAGTAAATTCTCGGCTTTTGTTGCTGCTTCGGCCTGAGCCCTTAACTTAGAACGCTCTCGTGAAATTTTATTTTTGTCTATTACAAGATTATCGAAATATCCGATTATTTTTTCGGAAATGCTCTCTGAAAAATCTTGCTTCGCTTTCGTAGCAACCACAACACGCAAGTCTTTTATTAGCATTGTTGCGAGCAATGATCCAAAGCGATCGGAAGTATCCGACCTATCCAATGCCATGGAAAAGTTATGAAGTGACACGTCAGATACTTTCAAATTTTTAATTCTTACTTCACACGATTCATTGTCCTCACTTGAACTAGGCGCATATTTCGTCACACTTGCAGTACTGTTGTCGTTATATTCGGACCAAACTTTGGAGGAAACTTCAGAGGAATCTTCGGAGAAAACTTCTGCTTTATCCAACTCACTACTAATAGTCCATAGTCTTAGCCCGCACTGATCTTTAAAAAACAGTTTTGCTTTGCACGGAACTCTACTTTCACTAGGGCATATACATTGCCGGTTGAGGTCTATGGCGCACTTACACTGTGATATTAAAAATATTTGATTCCATTCCTCGTTTTTATATCTACGCGGATGTTTTTTTATACTGTAGTAACTCTGAACGAGGCCCTTAAGGTTCCTACGGAGCGTAGATTTGGTGACAATAGGAATCTTTGCCTGCTGCCATAAGTTTGCAATTGTCTGCAAAACAACTGACATATAGTCATAAAGACTTCGATTTTTTGGGACACTTGAAGAACCATAATGTTTTAAAAATAAAAAACACTCAATAACACCACGTTTTGTAGGTAACTTTGTTCTGTCGATATCGCGTTTAAGGAAAACAATTTTTATCCGCACTCACTAATTTAACTTGTCCTAGTACTTTTTTGCCTTTAATATTCTAACAAGCTTTTCAATGTAAACTTTGTTCACTTTTAAAGTGAAGTAGTATTTTTCATCCAAATATACCATCAAATTAAATTTTTGTTCAAGTCAACAAAGCACTATGTATGTACATGTAATAAATATTGGAACTACTATAACTTCTTTGATTCTAAAGTTAGTCAAACAATTCAAAGGCAACATTGTCATAAATTTCGAAGCACTTTAGCTTGGTGAAACAAAAAGGATATTTTAAGGACCTATAACTCGGTTAGCTGACGCAACTATGTCAAAACTACCTCCGATCTCAAAAGGACATTAGAAGGATATATGCAGGGTCTCAAGATATAAATTAAATTTGAAATAAAAAAGTTACAATAAAAAAACCATTTGGGCTGATTTTGTAAGGATCAGAAAAAAAAAATTTTTCGGAACCCTCTCACCATAAGCTTCAATTTTAGGGGCGGTCTTTTGCAACTTTTAGTTTTGTATGGGGACCGACCCGGTCTAATGTATATGTCATATGTATAGGATATGTATAAAGTTCCTTACTGAAATCGAATTTACATTAATATATGTTCGTAAATGAAACATATACTAAATAGTAATAAAACTAAAACATTTCTATCTTATTTTCTGTAATTTCCTTTGATAATAGAGAAAGGCTCACAAATTAACAACAAACTTCTTAAAAGAGACTCAGGTCGGTCTCCACTTGGTCCTTCCATCGGGGTGGTGGTCTTCCTCTTCCTCTGCTTCCACCGGCGGGTGCCGATAAGTATACCTTCTGGGCTGGAGCGTCTTCGTTCATTCGCACGACGTGGTCCAGCCAGTGAAGCCGCTGCGTTTTAATGCGCTGTACTATGTCGACGTCTGCGTAAAGCTCATACAACTCATCATTAAATCATCTTCGGTACTCGCCGTCGCCAACGCGTAGAGGCCCACAACGCAGAACTTTTCTTTTTAATACTCCCAATGCCGCCTCGTCAGATGTTGTTACTGTCCACGCCTCTGCACCATATAGCAGGACGGGAGCGATGAGTGACTTATAGAGTGTGATTTTCGTGCGTCGAGAGAGGACTTTACTTTTCAATTGACCACTCATTCCAAAGTAGCATTTATTTGCAAGAGCAATTCTTCGTTGGATTTCTAGGCTGACATTATTGTTGGAGTTAATGCTGGATCCAAGGTAAACGAAGTCCTTCAAAATTTCGAACTTTTTGCTGCCAGCAGTGGCGTGGCCGCCAAGCCGCGAATGCGCTGACTCTTTGCTTGATGACAGCATGGACTTCGTTTTTCCCTCGTTCACCACCAAACCCATTTTTTCCGCTTCTTTTTCTAGTTTGGAGTAGGCAGAGGTTACGGCGCGGTTGTTAAGGCCGATAATGTCAATGTCGTCAGTATATGCTAACAGTTGCACGCTTTTATAGAATATTGTTCCAGCGCGGTTAAGTTCTGCAGCTTTTATTGTTTTCTCCAGCATCAAATTAAAGAAATCGCACGACAGGGGGTCACCTTGTCTAAAACTTCGTTTAGTTTCAAACGGCTCGTAGAATTTCCCAATTCTGACTGAGCTGGTGGTGTTGCTCAATGTCATTTTGCATAGCCGTATAAGTTTTGCGGGGAAACCAAATTCAGACATAGCGGCATATAGGCAGCTCCTTTTCGTTCTATCGATAGCGACTTTGGGTTTTCTCCAGGATTTGGCGTTTTGTAAAAATCTGGTCGATGGTAGATTTTCCAGGTCGGAAGCCACACTGATAAGGTCCAATAAGTCTGTTCACGTCAGGCTTCAATCGTTCGCTCAATACGCTTGACAAGACGTTATATGCGATATTCAAAAGACTGATTCCACGGTAGTTGGTGCAGTTTGCAGGATCACCTTTCTTGTGGATTAGACTCCAATCTTCGGGCATGCATTCATCCGCACAGAAGCTGGTGCATGCGCCTTACCAGCTGCTCGCCGCCATGTTTGAATAGCTCAGCAGGCATACCATCAGCTCCAGCTGCTTTATTGTTTTTTAACCGGGATATTGATATTCGCACATAGTCGGGTTCTGGGACGTCAATTTCGTCATCTTCGATTGTGGGTTCGGGTTCAAGCTCTTCTCTGGTTTCTTGCTCAATTCCTCCATTTAAAAGGGCAGAGAAGTGCTCCCTCCATATCTCTAGTATTCTCTGAACATCAGTCACCAGGTCGCCGTTCTCGTTCTTACAGGAATTTGCCCCTGGTTTGGCATTCCCATTGGCTCTTAAGCTCATTGATTTCACGCTTTTCTGCCTCTCTTTTTTTTTGCCCGGAAAAGTCGCCTCGCTTCCCTTTTCAACTCGCGGTAGTGTTCACACACACTCTTTGTTGCATTCGATCTTAGCGTTGCCATGTGGCTTGATGGATTTTCTTGTGCATAAACCTGGTGCTGGCTATGACCACGTTTCGGGCACCGGCGAAGTCGATCAGCCTGTACCCATTTGGCGAAGTCTGGTCGTGCAGACTGAACGTCCCGACTGTGGGTCCAAATACATCCTCCTTGCCCACCCTGGCGTTAAAGTCACCAAGCACGACTTTGATGTCATGACGGGGGCAGCACGTCGTCTCTCTCTCTTCCGTCGGAGCGTGGGCGCAGATAAACGAGATGCGAGATAATCGTTAATAATTCGAAAAATCACTCTAACTAATAAAGGCTACTTGGAACTACATAAGTAGGATATTGAAAAATAAAGTTTTCTGTCGACTAACCAAAAACGATAAGATGTATCTCTTGGTCGTCATGGATATGCATTTATACATACATGTAAATGTATATAAACGAACTTTAAGCTTCTTCCATACATATATAAATAAGGGCCTGATTTCATATATTCCTATATAATTTCTTTCTTATACATACAGAAATATATGCTAGTGTAGAGCCGCATGACCCCTTAAGTGTACGTAGGTATATATATATATATATATGGCGCGATATACAACAGTTATATCATCAACCTCCTAGGAGATTTTTGCGCCAAGCTTCTCTTCCAATTTGTGGTGTGCCGCTTTGAAATTTTTCCTACAAATTGGCGGGACCTACGGTTTTTCGCCGACTCCGAACGGCATCTACAAAGCAGATGAATTTTTGCTGAGAAGCCTTTCATGGCAGAAATACACTCGGAGAGTTTGCCAAACCACTGCCGAGGGGCGACACCGTTTTGAAAAACTTTTTCAAACCACTTTTTGATGTAACCTGTACCAGGGATTGAACCCGGACCTTCGGTGTGGTAGGCCGACAACACTACCTCCACACCACGGTGGCCGCCAAGGTAGGTATATGTATAGACAAAACTGCAAAATAACCAAAAAAAAAAATTATCAAAAAATTATTTATTCCGATTTTTTATATTTTCTTTTCATTTTTTTTCAATCGTAATCAATTACTAATAGCCTTTTCTCGAAAACCAATTTAAATATTCATTAACAATCAAAAAATCCGTCTAATCAATTGATTACTAATTACTAATCAAATTTAACAGGTCTGGTTCACATAAACTTGCAGATTCCAATTCTGAATGCATATGTTTTTAAATTTTGAAATGCAAGTTGCCAGTTCTAAGAGTTATCCAATTCGAGTGAAATTTTGCACAGCTTTTTTTATACCATCATGCATCATATTCCGTCCGGCGAAATTTTTTTTAACGAACAGCTTAATACACATATAATGTTTTTGTATAGCGTGGTTTAATTTATCATATTAATTATAGTCGGCAGTCCGGACCACGTTTATGTAGACATGTGAATGCAGCCATTGAACATTTAAGTATATATAGCCAAGGTGACGACGATGAGGTAAACGAGTTCTGTCTTCAGGCATTTGAATCATTTGTGTACCGCTGCCCAGATGCTGTTACTCCTCATATTAATACGGTATGTATATATGTATACAAAGAAATTTAATTTTACTTTAAAGTATGGCCAGAGCTTGTTTCCATAGAAAATATAATTAAAATATAAATTTTGTGGGTATTAGGTTTTTATTATATACGCCCGATGTTACCGCCGCAACTTAACGCCCAAAGGAAATCAAAGTAATATCAGAACGAGACCGTGTTTATTTTGGTTTCTGCGCAAATATATAGATATAATGGCAATAAGTAAATACATACATATCGCACACTAAATCAAAAAGAGTCACAACTCAAAATCCGAGTAACTTTCGGTTAATTGCTTCTGGATCGCACAGAAGTGATTTGATTTTTAAAAACTTGACATCACTGTGCTCTTTAAAGAGTAACGATAATAGTCAAAAAGAAAAATATTGTATGTACTGGCTGCACTACTTTTTATTAGGCAGTCTATGCAAAAAAGCTGACTGTTTTTGATTTAGGGTGCGATATGTATATAATAAATAATTTTCAGCAAATTCTACCTGTTCGTTACCACGAACGCTCTCTTAAAAACGAAATTGAAAGAAGCGATTTAGACTTGACGAAGTCACTCTTCTGTCAGTTTCTTGTTATAACGAAATACCTATATTATATAAAAGGATGCCATGCTTTTCAATTCAATGAAACTTAAGTTTAAACTCTGTGCAACAAACAAGCAGTCTCATCTAAAAACGGTGTTTGACCATCATTTGGGCAACCCAGTGTGATTGGTTTTCAAAGGTTCATCATGTTGTTGTTGTAGTGCTACTTTGCTCTGCCTAGGTAGTATCCTTAACCAGTAGTGTCATCGAACTCTTCTCACGGAAGTCCTAGAAACCTAGCGGCTTCGACATGGGTGGACCAGAGGGAAATGGGTGTTGGAAGAGTAGGCTCTGTTGAGCAGACAAATAAACGGTTAGTATCGTGTGGGGACAGGATTCAGTCTGGATATGTAAGAGTTTAAACTATTACAATATCCAGAGCGAAGCTGGGCCAGTATCACCCTTGTCTCCCTAGGCAGTTCACGCTCCTCTTCGCGGGGTGGAGCTGTTGCCTGATGAACGGCGTTGCCTGGGAGAGAGCTGACATAGGAGTTTACCGATTCTGTGTGGATGAGGGTGAGGGCCTGTCGGTGCACCTTAGAATCGAACGGCATGGAAATCAAGTGCCGGATCTCATCAAAATGTTTGCGTAGATGGCTCCTTATTCTCCTGGGGGGCGGATTTTTGTTGATAAGGCGCCTTTTCGGATGCTGCGGTATAGTGCATTTGAACAGGAATTGCCTGGTCTACATCTCGCTATGCTCTTTTACGCCGAGCATTTTAGCTTCATTATGAAGATGATGCTCGGGAGACATAAGAAGACATCCAGTGGCGGTTCTAAGTGCGGCCCTGAAGCTTCGTCCAGTGCGTGTCTCCAAGCCCCGGTAACCATATTGGCGTCGCGTAGCTCAGTACCGGCTGACCAATTGCCTTATATGTAGATAGTAACGTCTAACGCCAAATAAGTTAGTTAACCAAAGTCTCCACTTGAAGAACTTTTGTCTTAGCCTAAAAGAAAATACTCGTGCATACCCATTCATCTTCAACTGAACCTGGCACTAGGTGAAGGTCAATGGGACTCCCCGTCTGCTTATAAACTTGCGTAAGCACGATATTGTGTATCAGCCGACAAGTCCTTTGCCAATTCTAAATTTCGAAATGCTCGTAGAGTCAAGGATGTAAATATACATCCCCATGTTTTTTCTTGTCTGCGACCAACTGCTTCGGTATATGGGCCGAAGAAATCTACGCCTAAATACCCGAATGTATGGAGTAATTTGGTCTCTTGCAATCTGCCCCATAATCGGGGGCTTTGGTTCCGCGTTTCTGTTTTTACATACATGACAATCTCCCTTAGCCGAACGAACCAAACTGTTCGGATTAGTTGTCCATAACTTCCTTCGAATAGCTCAGACGATTGTGCAGATGTTTATTTTTCGTTATATTGTTTAAGAATGAGTTTTGATAGTGTATGCTTTTACGGCAAAATTATTAGCCTTATCGTGTTCAACGTTACGCAATCAGCATAGTCGATACGTCCTGGTAGTTTAAAAATTCCGTTCCTGTCAATGGTTGAAAATCTGGCAAAATCTAATAAAGATTAGTCAATACTTATTACAAAAATGCACTTAGCTCGCCTTTCGACAAAGCGTGGTTTTTTAATAATGCTACCAGATAGCTTTGGCCAAGTTTCCTCAGCCTATTGCAGACAATCTGCGCCACATATTAATCGGGATTTAGGAACGATGTGTGCGTTCAATGGTGTTCCATCATCTGCGGGCCTTATCATTCCCACGACAGCCGGTTCTACGTACCGGAATGACTTGGGGTTTTCCCGACCTAGGGCTGTTAAAGGTAACTGGACGCCACTCCATTCCCAGTACCTTCTCTTCATTTGAGCAAAAGCACTTATGAGGAGAGGAGTTTTCCCCGAGTGCAAAACAGACTTCTCTAGATTTGAATCCTCGTACCTCGACACCGCATGGCTATGCATTTCTTTGATCGTATTTGAAGCTAGTATAGCCTCTATTACCAAAGCTGTCTCTATTACGGTCCGCAAACTTTACTGCATTTCTACTTTTAACGTATTGTGCAGAGCATGGTAAAAAGGCTGAATGTCATGTCTGCAAATCCAAAGATTTTTTTTAAAGTGACTGCGGCTTCATGTGATTTATTTTTGGATTTTTTGTCTGCTTTTTTCTTTGCTGTTTTATGGAAATGGGTATCAAGACGGAGATGGGGATCGAATTCTAAGTTTAGAGGCAGTTAAGGAAACTGACTTTTAGGACGTTTAAAAAACTATTTATTAATAAAAGCGTTTGATAAAAAAAAATTTCTTATTGTAGATATTAGACCAAGAAATTGATTAATTTGAGTATATTTAGAGCTTTTTTGGCCGTTCAATTTAAAGCAAAAACATTCTGCCTTGAGCTCTTTATTTGGACAAAAAAACAAATTTTGTTAGACAATTTATCAATAATTTTGCACAATCATACATACCTTACAAATATTTAACAATATTAAACTAACCACAAAGTTTACATACATACATACATACATATATCACAATATTTTCACATTAACTTTTGCAACTCTACTCTGTTACAGCTGTTTGTCAAGTGTTTGTTATTATGTTTTTGTAGGCGCAGCTGATGTTATCTATGTATGTACATCTTCCTTGCAGTTCATTGCATGGTGTATTTTTGATGAATTCGCAAGCCTTCCAATGTTGTGTGTTGTGCTAGTGCAGTAGTCGTCATCTTTCTATTCTTTGCGTCTGTTTTATGTTCGCCTATTCGAAATCCCAAAGCTCGCTTCGTTGTTCCTATGTATATTTTGTTGCATTGTTCGGCTTGTTTTCCTTTACATTTAATTTGATGGATCACATTGTGTTGTCGTTCATTTTTTGTTTTGTCTTTAGTTTTTGTAAATATGGAATTAAGTGTGTGATGTGGGCGGTGTGCAAGAGATATTTCTGTATTAGATTGTTTTCTGTTTAAAGTTTTGTTCTCCGTTAATCCCGGCACATATGAAATACCAGTAAAAGTTCTTTCTTGGTTTTTTGTATTACTGTTTGGGTTGTCAATTTCGTTGTTGATACTTATTTATTATCTATTTTTCCATCACAGTATCGGGGTATAAATTTTTAAATAATATAGCAAAGACGGATGTAAACTCTTTTTAAAGATTTAAGTACACAGTTGGCAAACTCGTGTCGAGCTTGATTAGTTTATTTTATAAGTGAAGAATGTAGATATGTGTAGTTACAGGTTGAGCGAATAATATCGATAACAAACTTAAACATAGGTTACATTATTAAAGGTGCGTTTCCATTGAAGTAGTTCTCAGCTCGGTAGACCTGATATTTAATCGACCATGATTATTACTTAATTTAAAGTTAACTATATGTAGTTATATATATGTAGTTACATACTTATGTAACTTATAAATACCATAACCTTTTCCAGTGACGTTACTACAGCTGGTTTACTAAGCCAATTTCTCATCCTATTGGCTTCTACTACACCATCATAAGGAATTTGCGTTAGTTGACAATTTTCTATATCTCGGATTACATATCTGTCATGCCGTAAGACCTTATGTACGACATAGGGGCCCTTATAGGGCGGTACAAATTTTTTATTCGTCCCAACAGTTGTGTCCTTATTTCGTATAACTACGAAGTCTCCTATTTCATATTTCTTTGCATCAGTACTATTCTTAAAAAAATATGTGAAGTCATAATCCTGTCCTTTCTCTATGTCTTTGGCTGCTTCGTCTCGCAGACTTTGGATGTCACGTTCGTTTTCATCTTTATTGGCAAAATATTCAGTGAGTTCGTCAATAGAACCATTCTGTTCGATTTCAAAAAGAAGCTGACCCGGTGTATTTTACCGGTTGTGCCATGCACAGAATTATTGATAGCGTACTCCACTTCCGTTAATTTGCTACACCAATCATTGCTTTCAAAGTCCGATCCACGCGCTCCACTTGTCCATTCGCAACCTTCACATGACTTATGTTTTTTCTGAGCAAAAAGTTTTGAAACTCCATGGAACTGAAACAAGTTCCCCGATCACTAATGATACGTGTCGGTCTGCTATAATCAAGAGAGAGTTGGATGCGGACGTGTTTCTTTATCGCTCCTTCAAAGTTTTATTTTACATTATTCTAATTGAGCCTAATTGTTATTTTTACCTCATATTTGATTAATTTAACAAAATCTATATAAAATTGGGTCACCCTAATATATAATCGTATTCAAGATCATTCACTCTAACTATGTACATATATACATACATACATATGTGCATTCCAACATGCAAGCAGTGTGGATATGCAAACCACCACCTTTGTGCATAATTCTTGTTTTGCTGTAACTTGCTAATGAACATATATACGTATGCACAAGTTAGCACATAATGATGTTGTGTTTATGCTAAGACAATAGTTTGTTTTTAGCTATTTGTCAACCTTCAACCTATAACTGTGGAGGTAATTGTAAGTAAATAAATGTATCTATTTTATTGTTTGGATTTTTTATGTTTTCAATATTAAAGATATCAACAAAATACGTACTTATTAATTTAGTATAAATATTAGCATCTAAGAATTCACATCATCAGTTGTAAAATAGAAGCCGGAAATATAATTTAATTTTTAAGCCGTTCGCTATATTGAACCGCTAAGAAAAAATTGTGTTTTTAATTTCATATCGACTATGTTGCGCCGACCGCAACATTCTTAAAAATTGAATTATCGTTAACAGAAATTAAAATTTCTTAAAAACTAGATTGTGTTAAAAGAAACTAAGTTTCTTAAAAACTGAAGTATAATAAAAAAAGAAATTAACTTTTTCAAAAATTAATAGTGCTTGTAAATAAAAAACTGAATTGTGCTCAAATTCGCAAAAACTAAGAGTAAAAAAAATAAAAATAAAAAAAGGACTAAAAAGCTTGTTTTTAAATTTAGAAGCAACCGCGAATATGTTTCAAAAACGCGTTAATAGTGCGGGGCATAATTTCCATAAATGTGACGGAGCAGATAACAGCCGGATGGTCCATTCTGATACCTGTGATAAATGGTATCATTTTAGCTGTGTTGGAGTAGACAGTGATGTGGCCGATAGAGATTGGCATTGTGAAAATTGTGTGCATAATGCGTCAGCAGCTAACACGCAACCGACAGCATCCTCATTACCAGGACGCGATCGACAAGTGAACTTTTCTACATCCGTCTTAACTCCAGGGCATAATTCAGGTGGAATACTAAATATACAAACTTCTGGTGCAGCTACGACTAACGGCGAGGAGGTACAGCTACCAAGAAGGTATTCGACTCTACAATGTACCACTGCCAGTTCATTTTTACCGAGGTTTACGGCGAACTGCTGGGACTTTTATGATTTCGAACCCAATCCACCCATGCAAATTCGTCAACCATCGACAATGATATGTATGGTGAAATTCCTGCAACCAACAAAGCGTATTTTACGTCGTCCATCGGCCCTTCGCCCGCACAGTTGGCTGCAATTCCTAAACAATTCCCTACATTCAACGGAGATCCCGACGAATGGCCACTTTTCATCAGCAGTTTTGAAAATAGCACTGCCGTCGATGGCTACGCCGACGATGAGAATTTAATACGACTGCAGGCATGTCTTAAGGGTAAAGCTCGAGACGTTGTAAAAAGTAAGTAGTTTGTGCCATGTATGGTACCCGAAATTATTAGAACCCCTTAATGATTTTTTACTTAGCGGCCCTGACTTGCTCAAATCGCTGGTCGGTATTTTGTTATCTTTCAGAGTCGGTCGAGTTGCCTTATGTGGAGATATTGCTTAGATGTTTCACCGCATTAACATCCGAGATAAGGACATGCACATCCAAAGATTTTTGAGGTATGATGATTTTGACGATCAGCAAAAGCTTAGCGTATACGTTATGGAGGCAATGACATTTGGACTTAATTGCGCACCCTGTATTGCCCACTTTGCAGGGGTCGAATCGCGACATACGAACCGTGATCGAATGCAAATTTTTAAACCACAATAACTTCAAAACTTTCCAGCTTTTTAAAGGAATAATAATGCATAATTGAACCTACCGGTAGTTTCAGCCAATTACTCACGTATGACGTCATTCCAAATTACTGGTTTAGAACTATTGATATTTAAAAAATCGTATTCGATCACGGATTGTATGTTGCGATTCAGTGTAGAATTTCCTGGAGCGGTCGAAGCAGTGAAACACTCATTACGTGGACGACTATATCGACAGCGCAGATGATGCAGAATCCGCTCTGGCTCTGGCTCGACAAGTGCAGAAAATCCACAACAATGGTAGTTTTAACACACGAGGGTGGTCATCACATTCAATACAAGTATTTCAACAACTCCATGAAAAATCTACACCGGCGCAAACTGTTAAAGAATGGGGCTCTACGACGAAAGTGCTTGGCGTGTTTTGGGATCCGAAAGGTGACAACTTTAAATATATTTGCCGATTTGCAAGGCTCCGTCGAGACGTAATTAATCAGCCACTTGTACCTACGAAGAGCGAGGTTTTACAAGTTTTAATGCCCATCTTCGATCCACTTGATTTTGTAAGTTGCTATACTATTGGACTTACAATTCTTTTACAGGACGTATGGTGCTCTGGTATCGCTTGGGATGAGTCACTTAACGAGAACCTTTATGAGAAGTGGTGCGAGTGAAAAAGTTTTATGCCATCGATAACATCGTTGAGATTCCACGATGTTATTCCACATTTTTGAAAGATGCTGATGACGTCCAATTACACACCTTCGTTGTTGTAGTTGTTGTAGCACTACGTTGCCCTGCCTAGGTAGTCAGTATCTACCTTACCCAATATTGTCATCGAACTCTTCTAACGGAAGTCCTAGAAACCTAGCGGCTTCAACAGGGGAGGACCAGAGGGATATGGGTGTTAGAAGAGTAGGCTCGGTTGAGCAGACAAAAAGATGGTTAGTATTATGGGGAGACAAGCCGCATGCCGCACAAACATTAGGCAAGTCGGGGTTCAGTCTGGATAGGTAAGAGTTTAACCTATTACAATATCCAGACCGGAGTTGAGCCAGCATCACCCTAGTCTCCCTAGGCAGCTCGCGCTCCTCTTCGGCAACGGGTGGTGCTGTTGCCTGAAGAGCGGCGTTCACCGGGAGAGATCTAACAAAGGAATTTACCGAATTAGTGTCGATGAGGGTGAGGGCCTGCCGGTGCACCTTAGGATCAAACGGCGTGGAAATCAGGTGCCGGATCTCATCGTAGTGTTTGCGTAGAGGGCTCCTTATGCTCCTGGGGGGCGGATCCTCGTTGACCAGGCGTCCGTTCTGATGCTGCTTTGCTATCTGCGGGTGAGAAAGGGTGACAACGTTAGAGTAGCACTGGTAGCTGCTAAGTCAAAAGTTGTGCCACTAAAGCCGCTATCGATTCCTAGGTTGGAGTTTCAAGCTGCAGTGATTGGGGTCAGACTAGCCGATATGGTGAGTAAAATTCAACGTATGAGTATAAAGTCGAAATTTTGGTGGTCAGGTTCGAAGACGGTCTTGCGATGGCTCCGGATGGATCCGAAAATTTTCCAACAATACGTGATGCATCGCATAGAAGGAATTTTAGAGGCCACGAATGGCAAAAATTGGCAATGGGTACCATCAAAATTAAACCCAGCAGACTTGGGTACGAAGGTGTATCCAAAGAGCACGTATCAACCGTGGTTCAGTGGTCCCGAATTTTTAATATCAGACCCGACGTTGTGGCTACCAAAGCTGAAATAACGCTTCCCATTCTAAATGTAGAATACTTTTCTGATTGGAGACATCTTTATCGAGCAGTGGCTAATTATATACTACTGGTTACTGGTTAATTATATACTAGCTGACCCGGCAAACTTCGTTCTGCCCAAAATAGATTTTTTTATTAATTTCATTTCAAAAATTGTTATTACAACGGTATTTTTTTAAAAGAAAATTAACGATTTTTAACTTCATTGCGTATACAACCTACCCAATAAACAATGAAGTAAGCTAGTTTATTAAACAATGTTTTCCAAGCGTAAAAAGTAAATGTTTTCCAAACGAGTTTGTAACAAAAAAATTTCACAAACGTTTATATATATTTTTTCAATGGTGTGGTAGCCTTGGAGAAATAACTTGAGGTGAACTCTCAGCGAGGTGAAAAATTTCTCAGTTTTCAAAAATAATGTTTGAAATTTTATATGCTTCATTTTTATTGATTTTGTTATATGGGCATCGTGGTGTGACGGTAGTGCAGCTGGCCTACCACACAGAAGGACCTAGGTTCGAACCCCTGTACAGGCAACATAAAAAACTATTTGAAAAGGTTTTTTAAAAAGGGTGTCATGAAAGGCTTCTCAGAAAAAATGCACATATTTGCATTGCAGATGTAGAATGCATAAAAAATTGCACGCAGCACACCAAAAATTGGCCCTTTATATCCTCTTGCACCAAATAAGAATTTATTAAAAAAACAAAAAAATTAAGGAAATGGTCGGGATTCGAACTCGCAACCTTCTGATCAAAATCCCACAACATATTCGTTAGGCTATTGGCCCGTTTTCACCGTTGTCGCCCAAATTGGAGTTTTATCAATCAGTTTTCAACAAACCCTTACTGTACATTGAATAAAATGTTTATTAAACATTGTTTTCCAAGCATCAATTCCAATTGTTTAAAAAGGGACCACTTTCGTTGAGTCTACAATGTTTTTCAAGCGAAAAGATTACAAAAGTAAGTTTATTGTAAGCTTATAGTAAGCGTATTTTGCTTATTGGGTATAATATTAAGGGCTCAGAATTAAAAGGATCTAAATGTGAGTTATACCCACATTTGTATAGTGAAATATGGTGTTTATTTGTTGGCAAAGAGATCGAGGTCATTTCGGACATTGTAGTGTCATCTATTTCCCATACAATAACCGCCCTACCCAGATTTTACATAGAATTTTCAAAAGGCAGTAAACTTTAAACTTGAATATCTCAAATCAATTTCGGAGTCACTTAGATCCATTTGGTTCTAAATCCTTCATATATAATTTTAGTATTCATTTTAAGGCTGCACTATACTCAAATTTTTTAGTTTTTTGTCCCGGATCGTAAATAAATAGAAAGGACGGTTTTCCTACACGGGAACACGCCACCTAGAGCTATTGATATCTTTTTCGTTATCCCAGTTTTTTTAAAGGTGGTAGGGATCGATCTCATATAACCTGTCACCAAATTTCAGTGGTCTAACCTAAATACTTCCAGAGATATCGACTAAGAAGTATTTCAATCGTATGGGAATTGCCACACCCACTTTGTCGTTATCCCTAGTTTTTTTTGGAGGTGGTAGGGATCGATTCCATATAAAGCCTCACCAAGTTTTAATAGTCTAACAAAAATACTTCCAGAGATATCGACTAAGAAGTATTTCAATCGTATGGGAATTGCCACGCCCCCTTTCTCGTTATCCCCAGTTTTTTTGAAGGTGGTAGGGATCGATCTCATATAACCTGTCACCAAATTTCAGTGGTCTAACCTAAACGTTTCCAGAGATATCGACTAAGAAGAATGGCATTCGTATGGAAGGTGCCACGCCCACTTTGTCGTTATCCCCAGTTTTTTTGGAGGTGGTAGGGATCGATCCCATACAACCCCTCACCGAGTTTCAATGGTGTAACATAAAGACTTCCGGAGATACGGACAATGAAAAATTCCAGTTGTATGGGAGGTGCCACGCCTCCTATATATATCATAATATTTTTTAGACTGTGACCTTCCCTGGAAGATATCCAGTGGGTGTGTAAAATTTGGTTACGATCGGCTTATTCGTTTAGGAGCCAAGTGTGTCCATAGATAGATAGATACATAATTTGAATTTTATATATGTACATATGACCAATTTTCCGGCTGCTAACGTTACATTCGCATGGAGTTTTTATTTAGTTTTGCGAAATAATAACAAAAATGTTAGAAACGTACAAGGTTTTGCTACTTATGCTATCAGGTAGGCCTATAACTTCATTTTAAGAGTAAACTTAGTTTGATGGCTACCATACCGTAAAAGTTATAAGCTCGTGAAACGCACTGCTAACGTTACATCATTTGGAAGTGAGATCAAGATACAGATCATGTTTGGTTTAATTTCTGCGAACTTGCTGAGACAATCATCCCAATTTTTCTTCATGTTATATAGCAAGGATGCCACAAGGTCATGGCATACCGCTTTGCCAAAATCTTTAGGATTTTTAAGCGTAATTTAACATAAAATAAGGCACTGCCTACGATACACAAAGCACTGCTAACGTTACACGTGCGAAAACTGAGTATCTGTACATATAATAAAATTGTAACCGTTGATCTCTGTACATTGCAGATATACAGAAAATAAAAAAAGTAGCCAGTGGAGTCCAATTGAACAGTTTTTAAAACTTCTGTCGGTCTGACTGTCCTTATGATTGTGCGCGGGTCGCTAAAAATTGGAATGATGGAATTGAATGGAACTTTCACCATTGGACTACTAGATGCCTACTTTAAGATTTAAGATATCTCTTATTTCGATAGCTCAAATAGTTTTGGAGTTATCGACCAATATGTGGACCAAGGGCGATCCAAAATGTGTTAGTACAATATGGTTATCAAATAAAAGGTGCGTTTGGATAATAGTTCTTTTTTGGAGGAATCAGTTGGCCCGATAATTTATTTTTTTCCGGGTTTTCTAAAGTTAAAATTATTCTCGAAATAACTTCTGTTTTTTCTTTGGCGGACATGGAAGGGCTTTAACTGCTTTAGGGACAGCCTTTCCTAACGACTGCACAGATTTGTAGGCCGTGTGGCGTTCACTCCGTCGCTAACAGCTACATTTTCGGGCCCATGTCTCTTTTTTTCTTCTTAAAAGAGAAATAACGCCCATAGGATTTTACGCGAGCAACACGAACTGTTGATTAGGAAAAAGTTATTAGTGAAAAACTGAAAATTGACCCAGGTCAGATCCCCAATTCGGGGCGTGATCCATGGTATTTATATGCAGAACTTCTTTCCCCATTGGCGCCCTTCGGCAGCGCTTAAAAAAAACCCTGGGCTACGCCATGCCAACTCCGGGTGGTTGCCTGAACCGTGGCAACGTGCCACGGTACTCACACTTAATTCTTGAATCAGCCAGCTTGTTTTAATTAGTTTTTAACGTCCGTGGGCTTTATTTCTCTTCGAAAAGGGAAATAACACCCATCAGCAAAAGATGATAACACCTTTTTTAAAAAGGAAATAAAGCCCATGGGCGTTTTTTCCTTGGGCTTTATTTCACTGCACCTTTTTTCATTAATGCCGCTGTTTTATAAAGAAATCACTGCTAACGTTACATATTATTTAAGCTAACGTCTTCAAATCTTTGGAAATTTAACTTTTTTTGATTGGAACGTGAGATATACGTATAGTATTAAGAAAAAAACTTCACGTGTTATGATATTATTATTAATACTTTCTAATGGATAAAACTTGAATGGCTAAATTTAGTCGCAAAAACACGTTATATTTACCTTTTTGTTTGCTGAACTACTTCCGACCAAATTTTTTTTTTATTCACAACGTTTTATAAAAAGAGCGGAAAGTTTAATTTAAAACGACTAAAATCGAATGACACTATTTTCAACAGGTACTATAATATGTCATGAACCCCGCAAGACCACAGTGCTTGCAATTTTGCAAAAAAAAAAAAACTAATTGGTTTACTTTCCCAGAAAATCGGTCATATGATGGACCGACTACATGCACATAAAGCAGTTGGCGAGCCAAATAAGTTTATAACATTATAACATATTCAAATAGTACAAAGCTTTTTGATAAAGTATGCTCAGAGCTCTGAATTTGGTTCTGAAACAAACCTACACTGAAAAAAAAATCTACAGTAAACGGCCGTCAAATTGATAGTAAACCCTGTCATTTTTCGTCCAACAGTGGGTAATATAAATTTTGAAAGTGAGCCCCTATCATTCTTCAAATATACTATCATATTGACATGAATTACTGTAAATTTTAAAGTGGACTCATATCATTATGCAAAAATCACATGTTTTTACTGCCAATTTTACAGTAAATACTGTAATATTTACAGTATTACCATCAATCGCTTGAAAGTGGTTTTGATATGTTACTTTCAATGTGCACTTTCAACGCTATTGATAAATTCACCAAGTTAATTTCACTAAATATTTATTTAGATGCTGATGGAATAATCCGAAGCAAAGGAAGAACCGAATTTTTAAATAATCATGAAGATATTATGGTACTTCCTGATAATCATTATATTACCATTTTAATAGTGCGTTGGGAGCATGAGCATTTCCATCACCGGATGCATGAGTCCATAATAAACCACTTACGTGGGCGATACCACATAAGCCGATTGAGGGTTTTATACCGAAAAGTGCGTCAAAGCTGCCAGAAGTGTAAAAACTCCATTGCTGTTTCACAAGTACCTCAAATGGCACCCGTAGCTAGGTTGGCATATTTCGAAAGGCACTTTACATACGACGGCATCGACTATTTTGGTCCACTGCTGGGGCGTGTTGTTCACATGCCTAACATTGCGAGCAGTACCCATCGAGGTTGCGCACAGCTTAGGTACGAGCTCATGCATAATGGCAATATCAAATTTTATTTCGCGTCGAGGCTATCCTAGAGAAATTTTCTCCGACAACGGAACGAACTTCAAGGCATCAGGAAAAATAATTTGCTCTCCCAACAACAACAACGACATTACAACTAAATTTGATAACATCAAATGGAGATTTAACCCGCCAAGTGCTCCTCACATGGGGGGAGTGTGGGAACGCCTAGTGAGGCCAGTAAAAACTGTACTATTTATACTTCCCTCTTCGAATTTCAGCGACGAGAGTTTGCGATGTGCTTTACAAGAGGTAGAATTTATAATAAATACGCGACCGCTTACGCATGTCTCATTAGACATTTGCGATGACGAAGCTCTCACCCCCCACCATCTTTTACTTGGATCATCAAACGGTTACAAGCCTATTTGTTCCGAAGATCACACCATACGACAGCGATGGGCTCTAACCCAGAAATTTGCAGACCGATTTTGGCATCGATGGGTCAAAGGATATGCTCCGATCATATCTCGACGTACCAAATGGCTTAACAAAGTCCCTCCAGTTCGTGTTAATGACCTCGTCGTGATAGTCGATCATGATTTACCAAGGAATTGTTGGCCAAAAGGACGAATAATCAATGTCATAAAAGGTAAAGACGAACAGGTACGCAGCCTTATGGTACAAACGCAATCGGGAATTTTCCATGGACCAGCTGCAAGAATTGCGGTATTGGATGTGGGTAGTAAGTCTGAGTAAACGCGTATTACTTGTTTATGGAGGGAGGCGTGTTACCGACAAAATCTATATAAAATTGGGTCACCCTAACATATAATCGTATTCAGGATCATTCACTCTAGCTGTGTAGGTACATACATACATACATATGTGCATTCCAACATGCAAGCGGTGCGGATATGCAAACCACCACCTTTGTGCATAATTCGGTGGCGCGAACTAAGTCAACGGAATTAACGTCACTGACGTTAATTCCACTGACTTTAGTTCGCGCCACCTATATAAGTCTGTGGGTTGCTGTTTGCAACACTTTTGTGTTTTTTGTTGTGTGCGCACATTCTGCCTTGCTCATTGCATTCTGACTGCACATTTTTTAGTTAAAATTTTGCAGATTAACTCTTTTTTGTTGTGTTTAGTGACTACTGTCATCACAACATCTTTTGCTAAAAGTTTTGCTGTGTATTTAATATTCAGCCCAATTATAAATATTCTCGCGGAATTTCGTTTTCTCGATTTTTTTATTCCCTGGGAAAAATTCCTTCAATTCTTTTCTCCTAGGGAGCAAAAAAATAGGGAACGGGAATTTCGAATTTTAGAAATCAGCTGTTTTGCCAAATGAGCGGAATTTTATTTTTGCAAACTAAGTTCAAAAGTTTAATGAATGTAACGAATTCTCATTAAATAAAGTATGGTGGGGGAGGTAGTTAATGCGCCTATGAATTAACCTACGATTGACGGCCACTTAGATAGTTAAAAGGTCCAACGTTTAAGACAGGTTGGAAGGGACGAATCTTCCAGGTCTTTCAAAAGTTGCGCATGGTTGACCGTGTCGAAGGCTTTAGCCACGTCAAGCGCAACCAGCACTATCCTGTGCTTTGGGCGCTTTTGGTTAAGTCCGACCCTTATCTGAGTGGGATGGCGTTCAGAGCGGTTGTGGTGCTGTGGCTTTTGAGAAAACCATGCTGATGTTCCAGGTCTTTCCAAAGTTGAGCATGGTTGACCGTGTCGAAGGCTTTAGCCAGGTCAAGCGCAACCAGCACTATCCTGTGCTTTGGGCGCTTTTGGTTAAGTCCGTCCCCCATCTGAGTGGTGATGGCGTTCAGAGCGGTTGTAGTGCTGTGGCTTTTGCGAAAACCATGCTGATGTTCGGCGAACCGCAAATTTGCGGTGTAGTTTGGTAGTAAGACAGATTCCAACACTTTCACTACTGGCGACAAGAGTTTTATCAGGCGATGTGACCCCCCACGGCTGCTGGCTTACCAGGCTTTAGTATACGGAAAAAATTTGAGCCTAAATTATGAACCATTCATTGGTTTACACAATTTTAAAACTTTTTTTGTAATAAATTCCAAACCTTTCAATTACCTACAAAAATTCTAAATTTTTGGCGGTTTAGATTTAAAACTTAACTGGGATAAACAAAAATACAACAATAGTCGTATAGAGAGCGAATATGTGTACTCTTCCCACAAATATCATGAGTGCGGCGTAGCTCAGTAGGTAGAGCATCGCGCACTGATTTGGGGAACCAAGTCCTAACATTTTTTAAAAAAATAAAACATTTTCGCTTTAAAATTTAAATAATTTTTACAACGCTCATTTCTATGTCAACCCATGGCGTAATTAATAAGGTGACATATTCCGATCAGCTGATTGCTTCTTCTACCGTGGCGAAATGGCTCAAGTGTCATTTAGTCACTTTTGTTTACATCGCTCCTTTCTATTTACATTCAGTTGATAAAATTTAATTAGAGTTCTTAACAAAAATGTGGAATTAAGAAAAATTGGGAAGATAGGTGCCATTACATAAAGTTAGGAGTCCTCCACTATCATGGCATAAGTGAGGGTCTGAACATTCAATGAAGTGCTACGTGAGGGGCGGGTCCAACTTCTCTTTTAACATTAGGACTCAATAGGAACTAAAAGATTTCACACAAATAAGCTAGCGGAAATAGTTAGAGGCTGGCCAGCCTAATTACATTTTTGCATCGGGCTTCTAAATACATATGTACATTAGGGTGGAGTGAAAACTGTTTTTTCATCAGGCTGCATTCTAATAGCGAAATTCTGGTGCCTTTTGGGCTTAAATTACGTCTGTCAAAATTTTGTCCAATTCGGATTAGAGTAACTGCCTCCGCATCGGTGAAAATACGAAAGTTCCCAATTTTGCAAAACACTACTTCATATAGGTACGTAAAAAATTTGCATTTTTCATTTTTTCGATTCAAACTGTTGCATTATACATTATACTAATTCCTATAAATATTTTTTGCCTTTATATCTTTAAGTATCTTCAGTAGTTTGGCCACTATGCCAAAAAACGTTCAAAAAACTTTGAAAAAATAACGATTTTTTTTTAAATTTCAGATTTAACCACTTTAAAATCAGAAAAAGTCTATGGACGAAAAAAAGTTAGCCCTTCTTTGTTGTAGTAAATTTAATTAAGAAAATTTTAAGCGTACTAGTACAATGTTATGATGTGCCCTTGACTTTATAAGTCCTGCTATACTGAAAGTCTTCAATCAAAAATTTTCTGTTTTTACCCAAGTAATTTTCCGAAATTTCCATATCCTAGACATTTGATACATAATTTCCATGTAGAATTTTCTGCTGATTCCGAAAATGCAATCATTTGTTTTAAAAGTAGAAGAGTTTTCGAGATATTTTGAAATTTCAGGGTATGGAAATTTCAGAAAATTTTTGATTGAGGACTTTCAATATAGTAGGGCTTATAAAGTCAAGGGCACATCATAATGTTTTAAATTTTCATAATTAAATTTACTACAACATAGAAGGGCTAACTTTTTTTCGACCATAGACTTTTTCTGATTTTAAAGTGACTAAATCTGAAATTTGAAAAAAATCCTTATTTTTTCAAAGTTTTTTAACGTTTTTTGGCATAGTCGCCAAACTACTAAAGATACTTATAGAGTTAAAGGCAAAAAATGTTTATCGGAATTAGTATAATGTATAATTCAAGAGCTTAAATCGAAAAAATGAAAAATACAAACTTTTCACGTACCTATATGAAAAACATTGGGAATTTTCATACTTTCGCGGATATCTCGGAAACTGCATCAGCCACAGAAAAATGGATGTGATATTCGGAAGCAGGAGACGATTTTACATTAGGAAATTGTACTTTCATTCTTGGAGAGATTTTTGTTGTCGAGTAGTGTTATATATTATATGAATATTTCACCATATACATTTTAGCGTTCTTATAAATTTTGAAGGCACTGCGGAGGCAGAAGACATTGACCGATTTCAATAAAAAAAGAGGGTATTTTTTTGTTATTATAAGGCACCTATCCCCCCCTATTAGAACTCTGAAAGGTGGAACAAATTTTTTTCCATATGTTCACGCTCCAGCCTAATGTACATATCTTTGTATGTAAAAGACAATGTACAGGATTCTATGCGGCCACAAATTCCTCAACCAAAAACTCTTCTCTGAGCATCCTGTTTTTTAATTAAAATCCTCGCGCCAAGGAAAAGGGACTTCCTTTAAGTGGGTTATTAAAAAACATGGAAAGTGTTCAAATAAAATTGCACCAAACCTCAAAACAAAAATTTAATTTATTTCACATTTTGACATTTCACTCATTTTCTTAGGCATTTAAATGGGCTTAGCTAGAATGAAATGAAGAGGGGTACAGAAGTAAATTGATTACTTTCTTTTCTGTATATAGATAACTGGCGTTAGCCCTCTGCTCTGCACGCCTGGCAATATATGTAATTAGCAATCGACCTTTTTTATTGACTGTTATTCATATTACTCTATCTCCATCATTTTAATTATTTTTTATTCATATACATATAATCAAACACATTAAAATATGTGAAAATAGTTATTTCCCAACTTCCGTAGTGGTCGTAAAACTTTCGAGTGGGTTTCTCCCATGAGAGATTCCAAAGGATACAACCTAATACAAGTCAAAAAATGCCGGTAGAAGTATCCAAAATTGTAATCAAATATAAAGTCATTGTGAAAACTGCAGAACGGCTTAATGTTATTTCTTCATAAGCGCGACCGTAGTCGCCTACCCAGTGTTCTGCATTTAAATACCATGGGGATTTTTTTTTATACGTTTTCACTGAAACAAGAAATCGAAACCCGCTTTCGGATTATTGATACCGAGGTCAAAACGCGTCTTTTGATACCCCTCCCAATACCGCTCAAAAGGCCTATGAGAACAATCGTCATAAAAGTACTGACCATTTTAATACGTTATATTATAACCCCACATACATATCTGTTGTCCCAAACCATAATCGCCTAAGTCGAGATATGTTATTTTGATAAATGAATTTTTGTTTGTATTTGAACTAAGAAACTATTGTGCATATATATAAGTACGACTGATCTGGAATGATTATTTGGCAAGTGCAAACTGCAGATTCGAGATTCAATGGATTTTCTGCAGCGCCTTTAGGTCTTTATGACTTGTGACCACAGATATACGTATGCATATCAATAACAACAACAAAAAAAGCAAACAATTAACTGTAATTTAGCCAAGTTAATAAAATATGGGTCAGCGACTGGATCTACCCCCTTTGTATGTGCCCCTTCATTATTATGTGTTTTTCTGACACTTAATTTGTTCAAAACGAATTCGCCCTTTGTTCGTTTTTGACTTTGTCTGACATTTGAGCCATTTCGAAGCAACAACAAAATACATGGAGTAGATGTGTTTGTGTGTGTTGCGATCACCTTATATAGATTCGCCTTGTGTCAACCTTCGTAAATTTAATTCTTAACCAAAAAAGTTTTAAATTTATGCTAAAATTTGTATTGTAGTGGGACCACCTTTACTGTCGCCATCTTTCAAGAATGACAAAGGTAGTCATGGAAAGATTTAAGATGTGAGTTGGGTATCTTACTCCCTCGTCACCGAGAAGTTTCAGCATCAGCATGGAAATGCCATCTGGGCATATGTATTTATTGTTTTTGGATCTCTGAATAGCCTTTTGAACCTCTGTGGTGGAGATGGCAATGGGCGCCTCGCTATTTTTAGGTTTGTGCGCTTCCCTGGTGGCTCAGCGAATTTCTTTGTCCAACGGAGGATGCAGTACAAATTGTAGGCAGAAGGCGCTCTCGTATCTTTTTGGTTTCGACTGAACCTTATCGCCGAAGGCGATGGATATTTTATCAATTGGGTTTAGTCGGGTTGGACAAAGATTTCACCGTACCATAATTTTCCAACCCCAGCAGAGAGGTTACAAGACCTTAGGTGCTCCTCCCACTTAGCACGTTTGCGTTGATCTACTAGGCGTCTGATTTCCGCATTGAGATCGTTGATTTGCGGATCCGTAGGGTCCAAGCGTTTAGCATGGTCGCGGTCATTTGCCAGGGCCGATGGCTCTACGGGGAAGTATGGACTATTTTCCTTTATTCTACCTGACGGAATATGTATAGCTCTTGGATACTTATCCGTAAGCAGAACTACCCCCAAAATAGAACAAGTTCAAAACCATCCAAAGTCAAACTATCTTGGGACTGTCCGAAGGAGAATGGGTTCACTATTGCCACCGCGAATGGCAATGACATGTTAAACAAGACAGTTGAAATGGTATAGCTCAGGGATAATTCATAGCTAATCCAGTTGTCTGCATGATATTATACGTGTACATGGTGCCAAAAATTTATTTAATAACCCACCATACTTACACCCTTATTTGCATATCTTTTAAGTTAAGCACATTTGCGTGGAACGTTATATCCGCCTTACAAACCTGTTGATGCGTGGCTGGACTTCAAAAAACCCAAAGCTTTGACAAATTTAAGTGGGATTAGGTATACATACATATATCACAATGAGTATGATGGGTGGTTTTATTTCCTAAGAAATTATTGTTACAAAGATGGGTAATTATAACTGGCTTCATTACTTATAGTTTTGTGTGATTCCAACGTTCTTTCCTCAATATGCCAGCCACGAATGCCCGCTTTTTTCTTCAGAACATTTGTGGCTGTCATGTTTTGCACAATTGCGGAACGGCACTGCCACTATCACACAATATTCAAAGTTTCACGATATTTTAGTTCTATACATAGAGTTGCCAGTTGGGCAAAAATATAAATTTCATTTTGCTATGCGGCGGCAAAAAACTCTTTCGCTTTGTCCATCGCACTTTCCATATACTGCAGTCTGCAGTCGTATATGCCCAAACAATATTTAATTAAGTAAAACCGACGTATTTTTCGCATTACGAGTTTCTATTTTGTCATTATCAACTTATGTTTACTCAATACGATTTTATATTTTCTCATTATGAAATTGTGTATTCTCAATATGAACTTACGTTTATTATTACCAACTTGCGTTTTCTCAATATAAACTTACATTTTCACTGTCAACTTAAATTTTCTCAATATGAACTTACATTCTTAATTGAGCCCTTTAAAGCACAAGTGGTATAGCTCCACTTTTTTTTTTTTGAGTTAGGCATGGTACTGTATGGAGAAAAATGTGTTCTATTTAATGCAATAACGTGGTAGCTTCTAGTTTCCATAGCAACCTCATAAAAAACTGAAATCACTTGTGCAGTGAATGCTGGCGCCTATTCGTTGACACCACAAGCGGTATAATTGACAAAATAACCATTCGTGCAGTGAATTTCTTAGGAGAAAGACTTAGTGTTTTTTTGTAACAATTTCTTCAAATGGACTCAGGTGAAGATAACAGTAGTGGAATTCTGAGTATTTTTCCTGATAATGGATCAGATATTGAGTTTGGTTATTTTTTTTGCTTATCATAATTTCTTATATCTCAAAAACCCGAAATTTTTTTACACATTTGTTTGTTCTATAACCAAGGCATTCCCATAGAGAATTTACCTTCCAAATAACAGCATTGAGCATTTTGGCATGATAGCACATATTCTGAAATCACGCATGGTCCACATTTTGACCAATATTTCGGAAACGTGTTCACACATGTACCTGAAAACCACTCCTTTTTAAAACCCTAAATAGCCCCTTTCGTTTGATACCCATATCGTATAAACACCTTTCGATGTTACCCTTAGTCCACATCTTGGTCAATATTTTCGGACCGGACTCACCTATGGCCGTGAAAGGCACTTTGTTTTAAAGCACTCCTCAATACCTTTCATTTGATACCCATTTCGTAAAAACACCTTTTGGGGTCAGCCCTGGTCCACGTTTTGGTCCTGGCCCTGGAAACTATTTCGTTTTTAAGCAATTATCAATACCTTTCATTTGATACTCATATCGCATAAAGACCTTTTAAGGTAACCCCGGTCCACATATCTCGAAAACCCGCATAATTTTTAAACCTTTTTTTAACCTAGAATGTTGTTGTTGTTGTTGTTTTAACAACAAAATCACTCCCCGAAGGTTTTGGAGAGTGTTGTCGAAATAACAGTCCTTGGCCGGATATGAATCCGGTACGCTCCGGTACTCCCTTGCGGTACTGCCCGACTGTCGTGGGAGCGATTTGGTATGACCAGTGCAACCTTCTAGGTCATGTCATCCCTCCTTCCGAAAGGAAAGAGAAGATGGGTAATGAGAGGTGGGAGGCATCATATCCGTAGATCAACCATCGAGTTGCACATCATTACCTTTGTGCATATTGGTCGCCTCTTACGACCGGTATGCCGAGCACCTAGAGAGTTTGCTTTTCAAACTTCATTAGAATCGGTTAAGCCGTTCTCGAGGTTTGCAATTAGAAAACTAAACAGATTTCAAACTATTTATAAGTTAAATGATATCTTAAAACCATTTACAGCACAAGTGGTATAATTAATTTTCGTTAATGGACAAAAAGTTTCAAAAACATCAATTTAAGTTAAAGAAGAGCTTTTTCTGAAGTTTCATTGAAAAAAGTAGTCCAAAAGTTTTAAAAGTCTTAAAACCATTTACAGCGCAAGTGGTATAATTAATTTTCGGTGCTCGATAAAACAAGAGTAATTGGACAAAAAGTTTCAAAAACATCAATTTAAGTTAAAGAAGAGCTTTTTCTGACTTTTCATTGAAAAAAGTAGTCCAAAAGTTTTAAAAGTCTTAAAACCATTTACAGCGCAAGTGGTATAATTAATTTTCGGTGATCGATAAAACAAGAGTTAATGGACAAAAAGTTTCAAAAACATCAATTTAAGTTAAAGAAGAGCTTTTTCTGAAGTTTCATTTAAAAAAGTAGTCCAAAAGTTCAATACTGATTTTTATATACAACTTTTAGCAAACCCTTTAACATCTCGACAAAAGAAAAAGTGGAGTTATACCACCTGTGATTTAGCTGGCTCAATTATCAACTTGTCTATTCTCGTTATAAACTTACATTTACTCATTACAAACATGTTAAGGTGTAAAACAACGCTGCTTTGTCGGATGAAGAAAAAGAGGGAGACCAAAACTTCAATAAAAGGAACAAGTGGAGTGGGATCTGCTATTCCGTGCTGTCTAATATGGGTTTGGTTGACACGGAAAATAAACGACGGCTAAAAGAAGAAGAAGCTCCTTTTCATACTGTTGATAAGATCCAATCGGTTTACCCAAGCATCCGATGAAACGGAAATTCTAAACATCCATCAATTGTACCTTACTGAATATGTAATGGGAATTCTAAATACGAATTGCAACCTTCTTAGGGCCACTTTCATAAAAGCCGGTTAAGCCTAATCGGCGATTAATTTGACAGCTAACCATACAAAATACGTCAATTAAACTCTGGTTAGCGGTTGCCGGCTTTTATGAAAGCGGCCCTTAATATAAACTCAAAAAGGTGTAGACAGTGCTGGATAAAACTAGTTCACAGTTATCTGATATAGCAGACCTTCTGCTCAGAATTTGTATTTTCTTATTAAGTTGACAATCCTATCCACAATTTTTATGGAAACAATCATTTATTTGCTATGTCATCATATCTCATATACTTACATATATTTCATAATTTATTTTTCTCAAAAAACCAGATATTGGGCATTTGTCTACAATATTTGAGCTATGATCCCAACTACAATTACGAATCTGATGATGGACACGGATGCCTGGCAATGGACACTGAAGAATGTGAATATGCCGATAGCGAGGATTACACCGATGATGATGATATAAGCTGGAAGGTTCGACGTGCTGCTGCAAAGTGTCTAGAAGCACTAATAATTACACGCCATGAAATGCTTGAAAGCTTTTGTCAAGATTTGGGCCCTATTTTAGTTAAGCGCTTTAAAGAACGGGAAGAGAATGTAAAGTCAGATATATTTCATGTATATATAGCTTTACTAAAAAATACTAAGTATCCAAACAACTTAATCCAAGATCCTGATTCCATGGAAGACACTCCACGAGTTATTTCTTTGATTCAAGATCAGCTGAAAGACATAATGACAACAATTCAACCTTTGATGCGCGAACGCTCAATGAAAACTCGTCAAGACTGTTTTTTTTTACTACGCGAATTGCTTATCATATTGCCGGGAAGCTTGGGACCATATTTGGATGACATTGTTCCTGGCATATGTTATACTTTAAATGATAAAAACTCAACTAGCAACATTAAAATTATTGCACTGGGGTTTTTATGTTCGCTTCTTTCAAGTCAAACGCCTTCGTGCCTCTTTCATCCACATATTCATGTTTTGGTACCTATAATAATTACAGCAGTATTTGATATGTTCTACAAAATCTCTACAGAGGCGCTTCAAGTACTACAGCAACTAGTTAAAGTAATGAGGCCTTTGGAGGATCTTTCGGCGACCTCACAGTCTACATTAAGAATAAACTCATATGTTGATAAACTTTACTCTGCAACATTAAAAAAATTAATGACCACAGATATCGATCAAGAAGTAAAAGATCGAGCCATAAGCTGTATGGGCCAAATTATAGCAAACATGGGCGACTTTTTAATCCCACAAGTGATAATTTGTCTTCCAGTATTGATGGAACGCTTAAACAACGAAGTAACGCGCTTAAGTGCCGTGAAAGCTATTCATATGATCGCCGCATCACCTCTTAATATTGATTTAACCTTGATAATAACAGATATTATTCCAATGTTAGGATCATTTTTAAGAAAGAATAATAGAGCTCTTAAAATGCACGCCTTGGATTTACTAAATAAATTAACGGACAATTATTTTTATGCATTCAAACCACAAATACTACAGCTAGTAATACTTGAGCTGAAGCCGCTTATATCAGACTCAGATCTACATGTTGCCCAATATTGCTTAAAACTACTATCGACAACTGCCCATAAGTATCCGAAGGCTTTGGAGAGTACTCATGGACAATTCCTCCCAGCCGTATTAACATTACTACGATCACCATTGTTACAAGTAGGAAATTTGACTTAGGTTTTGGTTTTTTACAACTCAACTTTTTCTATTTCTTTTATTTAAGGGCAATGCACTATGTGGCACTTTGGAGCTGCTACAAGTTTTAGTCCAAACGAACATACCTGATTTGAACTATAATTCTTTGATGAATAAATTAATGGATCCAATTTTAATTGACAACGAACAGCTTCATAAACAGGCTCATCATTCTCTAGCTAAGTGTATTGCGGCACTTACTTTAAAATGTCCTTGCGAAGCTATTCCTTTATCATCGCGGCTTCTCGATTATATTGAAAACTCACCAGATTCGAGCGATTTCAAGCTTAGTTTTTGTCTTCTGACAATTGGAGAAATAGGTCGGAATTTTGACTTAAGTTCCGTTTCTTCCCTACCAACAACATTAATCGAATGTTTTGCCTCCACTTCCGAAGATGTAAAAAGTGCCTCAAGTTTAGCTCTGGGTGCAGTTGCTGTTGGCAGTCTAAAAACTTACTTACCACTCATACTAAAAGAAATAGAGGGGCAGCCAAAGCGTCAATACTTACTACTACACTCCTTAAAAGAAGTTATTTCATCATTATCTGGTAGTAAACAGGGGCTTTCTCAGTTGCTGCCATCTGTTCCATCTATATGGGCACAGCTCTTCAGACTCTGCGAGAATTCCGAAGAAGGCTCCCGAAATGTTGTTGCGGAATGTTTAGGAAAGCTAGTTCTTGTTAATCCAGATGAACTTTTACCATTGCTTCGAGAAGCTTTATATTCAAATAATGCAACAATGCGGGCAGTTGTAATTTCATCTATAAAATTTACAATATCGGATCAACCACAGTCAGGCGACCATTTATTGAAACAAAATTTAGGGGAGTTTCTTTCATCACTTCGTGATCCTGAGCCAGGAGTACGAAGAGTAGCATTAGTTACTTTCAACGCAGCAATCCATAACAAGCCAACATTGGTACGAGACCTCTTGCCCACTTTATTGCCCTTGTTATATTCAGAGACAAAAGTTAAGGTATGTATATTTATTTCAGTGAAAGGAAAATCTGGATAAATTATTGTAATTAAATTTTTAGAGTGAATTAATTCGGGAAGTTGAAATGGGGCCATTTAAACACACAGTTGACGATGGCTTAGATCTTCGTAAAGCAGCCTTTGAGTGTATGTACACATTGCTAGAACAAGGTCTGGATAGAGTTGATGTGAAGCAATTTTTGGGTCACGTGCAAGCCGGTTTATGCGATCATTATGATATAAAAATGCTGACATATTTAATGACAGCTCGTTTGGCGGTTTTATGCCCAGATGCAGTTTTACAAGGTGAGTTTTTCTTTTGATTTGTACCGTTCGGTTTCAATGACATCAAATTTAAATTTAGAACTTGATCAATTTGTGCAACAACTGCGTGAAACATGCACTTATAAAGTCAAAGCGAATTCTGTTAAGCAAGAGTACGAGAAACAAGACGAGTTGAAGAGGTCTGCACTCAGAGCTGTATGTGCGCTTACACAAATTCCAAATGCAGGTAAAAGCGAATACGATGTCTATATACTCGTACATATGTATTGATAGAGTTTAAAATAATATCAAAAATAAACATATTGTGTGCTATTTAACGAAGAATATCTACAAATTTCAGATAAAAATCAACATCTGACGGATTTTTTAAAGACAATTAAGGACGCACCGGAGCTTTGTAGAATTTATGACTCCATTCAAAAAGACTCGAGCGGTATAAGCACTGATTGCTCCTTAATGGACCAAAGCTAAATGTAAATTCAAAGTTAATTTAATTGAATGAAATAAAATACAAACCCCCTTTATGTATATAACTGAAAAATATGCTGGGTTGACGGTAGATTTGAGACTGTTGCATGCATTGATTCAAATTTTAATGCAGTGTACTCCATGAGAATTTTGAAAACTTTCGAACTGTGGAAAACACACATGTTTCATATCGTTGATTGGAGCTTCCAAAATTAAAATAAAACATCTAAAAGAATAACTTGAAACAAAATACCGGAACGCCGAGGGAAAAACGCTGAGGATAATCCCTTGGGGCTGTCATTTCTCAAATCGCCCAACTACTTAAGACTATATTATGTGGGACCAAGTGTTTTGACTAGGAGTTGTTGTTGGACCAGCGTCCGAATTTTTCATGTTTTTGTGAATTGATATTAGAGAAGAACTACAACGATAACACAGGCCGACAAAATGCGACCTTTTTTTGACCATAAACCAGACCAAATTTTCCTAAAGGTTTTCGATGCGTTGAATTCAAATCTGGAAAATTGCTCTATTAGGTCAGGATTTCGAGATATCCTAACCTAAATGTGCATAAAATACCGCTTTTGCCTGTTTTTGATGTTATATGTATATAACCGACAGACTTTTATTTTTTAAAAAAGCACACATAGCATCTTAAAGAAGTCTTTCTCTTACGAATGGCGCTATGGCGTTACTTAATGATGCAGTAGAACACATACTTCTTACTTTAAATTGCTCTATCTTAGCAAACTCAACGCCTTCGTAAGAGGAAGACTTCTTCTTTTAGATGGTATGTGTGCTTTAAAAAAAAAAATCTGTCGTTTATACATAACCTCAAAAATAGGCAAAAACGGTTATTTTTGCACATTTATTTTAGGATATCTCAAAATCCTGACGTGATAGAGCAATTCTGCGTCCAGATATGAATTCAGCGCATCGAAAACCTTTGCGAAAGTATGGTCTAGTTTATGTTCAAATTTCTTGTCGGCCTGTTCTTGTCACAGTGCATAACGAAATGCCCAGCTTCCCATTAGACCGCTTCCCGGACACTGGGATATGAACCAGTGCCTGCACCAAATCTGCTGTTAGAATAGTTAACAGCTAAGCTATGATGCCCTGTGACGTCACGGTGTTATTTTTCTCTAATGTGCCATTTTTTTTATTCCTATTACATTCTTTGGTAAAAATATTTTATATTCTAACTCAAGTAATGTGGAATATTTTTAGGCTTGTTCATAGAATAATTTACATAGATACAGAAGGGTTTTACATTTTCTTTTTAAGTTTTATATCTCATTAAGAAATTTGAAAATTTAAACTTACTTTTTTGAGCTGATCTTAAGAAACTTTATTTTAATACAGGACTTGCGAAATTTGTGTACAGTGAGTTCAAAACTGAACACCTGATACATCCATAATGCTTTTAAGTTATGTAAAAAATGATACAAACATTAACGTTTATTTCGAATAATATATGTGCTCTGTAGCCCGTTTCTGTAACTTTGCGTTATGGTTGGTTGGTTGGTTGGATTGCGACAGGCAGCCGCACAGCAGGTGCTCCACCGTCTCTTCCATTCCCGGAAGGTTGCAACTGCGGCACATGGTATTGTGATCCATACCTATCCGTGCGGCGTGCGCCCCGTCAGTCCAATGCCCAGTGAGGGCCGAAACTAATCTAAAAAGGTCCCTTCTGTTGTTCCTGAGAAGGGTCGAAGATCGTGCTTCATTGTACGACTTGCCAGGTTCATGGTCCACTCCCTGCACTGACCCTGATCCATCCGTGACAATTGAGATGTCGAAATTCTGTGGTAGTTCCCCCGTTCTCCAGTCCTTTCTGGATGGGAAAATAACCTCAAAGTTTGTGTCGAAAACTGTCATGGGGCAAATGTAGTATCCACGCTCTTGTCCCGAAGCCTGAGTGCACTATTAGATGCTGTTTCCTTGATAAAGAGATCGATCGGTGGTATATTGCATATCACGTTCAGAGCCCCTGTGGGGCATGATCTAATCGTCCCTGTGATTGCGCCACAGGCAGCCTCGGCTGCCCTCCACCACACTATTGCTCCGTAGGCTAAGATTGGTCGAATAACTTCTTTGTACATCCATGCTGTGATTCCCGGGCTCAGCCCCACTTTCTGCCTAACATACGTTTACAGGCGTACATAGCTCCATATGCCCGTGTGACCCTGTTTTCTATTACGCATATTGTCACATGCGAAGCGAATGAAAATTTTGTCGAATTTCGCCGTCTCGAATTGCGGCATGCGACTCTGTGGCGAATTCGCCAAAAAGTGGCGAATGAGTGACGAAAATGAACTTCTCGAATCAGTGTTGCCAGGATAAAATTTATTTTGGAGCTAGATTTGAGAAAAAAAGAGCTAGAAAAGAGCTAGATTTATTCAAGAAAATCCAAAACTTGTAAAAAATTAGCTAAAAGGCACTTAAGTATTGTATGTAAGTTTTTACATTTATTTCATACTAGCAGGGTACGCAGCTTTGCTTGGTATGTACCTAAGTAGTTAATAAATCCCTGCTACCTTCAATTGCGAAAACAATTTACAGGCTGAGAAGGTTCAACAATATTTATATTCCCACACTAGCTGACCCGACAGACGTTGTCCTGTCAATGTTCCTCCTTCGTAGTTCTTTAACTCTGCAATGCATATCAGTGCCTTATGGCTTTTGTGACTTTGGCTGTGTATCAAATGATATTTGTTTTCGTCAGAGTAAAATGAGGTGAACAAATTTCCTATGGTGAACGAATATTTGCTATTTGGCATTATATTATATTTTTGTGTTTAATAACGCGTGGGAACATAACTTTATGTGAAATAATATAAATGTAAACAGCACATGCATCTCTGTGCCGACATTATTGGTTGTCAAAATTTTACCTTTATATTTGCCACGATAACTGTCAGAATTTACCATCGCTCTGTCAAAATTTTGCTTTTTTTCAACCATTTGGAACACAGCCTTTGGTGTACAATTTGGGAATTTTTGTTGTACGTATTCCAACGTGCAACCTGTGTAATTTTTGCACTTTTATGCATATGTGTATATTCTGTTTAAAACTTTCACTCAAATCCTAGGCAGATATCCGCAAGAACCCCTTTTTTGGAAAAAATTTATGAGTTATTGTTCATTCCTTTTGCTGATAATATAACATTTGTGCTCTCCGGATACAGGTTTAGACCTCGTAGTTCTAAAAAAAACACATAAGAACCACAGAATACATATTGTTGATGCCTTTGCAAAACCACCTATCTGAAAGCAGTCAAATTTTACAGGAGAGCAAAACCTAACTTCTATGTATAGCTAATGTTTTAACTTAATTTTTGTTTCTGTTTTTAAAAGATAATATTTACCTGAATAACATAGAATTGAACTAAACTTTTAAGAAGTGAGTTAGTTTTTTGTGGAATTATTTTGCCTATAGGCGGTTTTGCACTTTTGTGATTTGGGAAGTTTTGCATTTGGTCGATAGGTGGTTTCGCATAGGCAATAACGATATGTACAAACGTATGTTGCATAACAATAACAGAAGCCATTACGGCAATTTTTGGTGGATACTTTCCGATATTTTGTCAGATTTACTGATCACAATTTTTTTTTTTGTTTGGGATGACGCCCGATCGGCACACAGCCTAACTGGGAAAACTACATTTTCATTTTTATATATAGATTACAACTTCTTCACCATAACATAGATTATGAAAAAGGACGGAATAACAACCTATATTCACAATCAACAACCTATATTCACAATCAAAACTTTTCATTCATTCACTTTTTCAACATTCGCAATAGTAGCGAAAAGGAATTCACCATTTGTATTTTTAAATATAAAACGGAAAAAATCTGTATGGCATTAAGTTCCCTACAGGAACATTTCAGTTAGAATACCAGTGATCTCAACTGACTACAATTTATATGGTAGCTAAACTTCTTGAGCTAATATATGATTAAATTGAAGATTTAGAAAATGTTTTGTTCTATATAAATAAACACTATGTCCGATAGAATAAAGAAAAGAAAAAATTTTGAAAATCGGTTAAGCCGTTATTGAGTATTAGCTAAAAAAATTTGAAATTGAGATTAGAAAAAAAAGAATTTATGTGGTAAATGAGACATGAAACAGATTGGAAACATTAAAGAAAAAATATTTAAAATCGGTTGAGCCGATCGAGATCTTACGGATAAGGTCCCCCTACAACAAAAATTTAAATGGTTAAAAATAAGACCTTTTTACTAAAATTATTTAGAAAAACTAACACAATAATATAGTCTGTAGTAATTACAGCTATATTATGTGGTTTTTATGAATTTGGTGATGGCATGCTGAGAGATAAGTAGAAAAATGATAAAAATACGAAAAAGCTGATGTGCAACTGATTACTTCTTGAAAGCAGTAATACTGGAAGCCTGAACCATAAGTTGCAAACAAAATGCTTCCAAACGAAGCAATAAATATTATATTAGATGATTTTGACAGTTAATATGTTCTTGTGTTGGAATTACTATATGTAATCTTTATTACAAAAGTGGTGGAAAAATTTGTCGCGTCCGTTATGTCGCGTCCGTTACAGCACTTTCGCTTACTATCCGATGTTCTGAAAACATATTTCAGATTTCGTAAATCTTCGAAGGAAGGGTCTTCTTTGACCTTTAATCTCTCATTTAAGGAGTATAAATGTTCCCCTAAACTTCGCTAAGTTTTACGTACTTTCACAAACATTAAAAAATTACTTCTATTTCTTGTCGTGTTAAATGTTAAGGGTCCAAAAAATTTTTGGGGAATGAAGCATTGTGGTTGTGCTTTGAAAACATTATAATATCCCCTAATTCTGCTGCTTATGATTCATTTTATCCAGGGTTAAATGCGTACGAATGTCGCGTCCGTTACATAGGACTTACCCATATATAGATTACAACTTCTTCACCATGATATAGATTACAGGCCATTCACCACAATGTTTGAGCCATCCACCGCAAATAAGGTGAACGGCGCAAAGTTCAGGCCATTCACCACAATATTTAAGACATCTACCAAATAAGGTGAATTAAGCAAGATTCTTAACCGTGGTTAGTGCCGAAGCTAAAAATACCTTTTAATGAATGTATTTGTATTTTTAAATATAAAACGGAAAAAATCTGTATGGCATTAAGTTCCCTACAGGAACATTTCAGTTAGAATACCAGTGATCTCAACTGACTACAATTTATATGGTAGCTAAACTTCTTTAGCTAATATATGATTAAATTGAAGATTTAGAAAATGTTTTGTTCTATACACGGCGTTCTGGAATGAAAAAAAAGATGACCTAGAACGACGCAAAAAACTAATGACGCCATCTTTTTTCTGACGTCTCTGATGTACCGAAAATGATAGTCGGAGAGTCTGAGTTGCTCGGCTTTTCATTTTATCCTTAAATATCCTTTTTTTAGGATAATATAAATAGCGTAGTAAACTATAATTGCACTGTTGATTTGGAATTTACTGAAACCAAAGAAAATTGATGGCATTAGATGCCAATACACGTACACGACTTTTAGTTTTTTTCGATTTAAGCTCAAATGAACCAAACAATCCTTCATAGAGTCCTTGAATATCCTTTATAGTATAATTTATCGAATAAAACTTTTTAAATACCAATTTGTGGGTTTTTGGGTACGACGAACTCATTTCTGAGGTCCATTAAATGCTATTTCTACGCTAGATGGCTCTATCAAATTTCCAAAAAGAATTTTTGCACACAGTGTTCCGGAATGAAAAAAAGATGATCTAAAATGCTGTCGAAATATAGTGATGGGATCTTTCTTTGACATCTCTGGTGTTCTAAAAATTATGGGGAAGGAACCGCATCCAACTTATCGTATACATATTTTTAACTTCCGCCGCGTGTAGCATACAATGTTTAATTCACTTGAGCTGTGATTATTCTTATAAATAAAACGCGATTACACCCAAACGATTTGAAACTAAGTAGGAAAATTTGATCGTCGTGTCAAAGAATATGCATCATCATAAGATTGATTCATTACATGAAATTGATGAATTAATCTAAAAATTGTCAAATGAATTAATAGCTACAGAGACTTCACACACCTTGAAATTACATGTTTTATTAAAACACACCAAACAGTGTCAAACATCACATGGTTTAGGTTTGTGGTCTGAACAAGCCGGAGAATCTGCACTCCATGAATTTCTTAAGTATTGGGAGAAGAGGAAAATAACAATGCTCTCTCATCCGTCATATTCAAAGAAATTAAGAGAATCAGTTGTAGAATTTTCATCAGTTCATATATAAGATCTAGTTTTTGTACATCTTTATATTTGTAGTCTATTAAAACATTTGGGCAATTCACAAGAGTCTCGTATTCATGGTATCGTTGTATATTGTATTTTGTGTCCATGGTTTCCCATATAAATTTTTCAAAAAAACTTAGCACATAATTTTCAAATTAATTTAGCTATTTTTATTACTGAATATAAAATTATTTAGTCTTGTTGAAATTTTTTCAATTTACTTTTGAAAAAGTATAGACGCTTCCCACGCTTTCGCTAGTCCTATTTTGCCAACAGTTTGGGTAAGTAATCTCATTTTCGAGTGCAAAAATTCTTTTTGGAACTTCGGTAGAGCCATCTAGCGTAGAAATAGCATTAAATGGACCTCAGAAATGAGTTCCTCGTACCCAAAAACAGATAAATTGGTATTTAAAAAAGTTGTATTCGATAAATTATACTATAAAATTCAAGGACTCTATGAAGGATTTTTCTCTTCATTTGAGCTTAAATCGAAAAAAACTAAAAGTCGTGTACTATTGGCATCTAATGCCATCAATTTTCTTTGGTTTCAGTAAATTCCAAATCAACAGTGCAATTATAGTTTACTACGCTATTTATATTATCCTAAAAAAAAGGATATTTAAGGATAAAATGAAAAGCCGAGCAACTCAGACTCTCCGACTATCATTTTCGGTACATCAGAGACGTCAGAAAAAAGATGGCATCATTAGTTTTTTGCGTCGTTCTAGGTCATCTTTTTTTTCATTCCAGAACGCCGTGTATATAAATAAACACTATGACCGATAGAATAAAGAAAAGAAAAAATTTTGAAAATCGGTTAAGCCGTTATTGAGTATTAGCCAGTGTTGGGCAAAATTTAGTTAACTAATGATTGATGACTAATGATTGAATGTGTTAGTCATGATTGATGACTAATGATTACTTAGTTCAATCACGAGGTGATGACTAACGATTGATTAGTTTTAATCATAATCAAATAATCATGATTATTTTTTTATGATTGATATTTTTTAATACCAGGAAAAGTAAAATATTTTTCTGCATCTGAAAAAAATACTGAATTGCACACAAAACGTTACTGTAGGTTAGGTTAGACTTTGGTGTTTTAGTGTAAAATTCAGTATTTTTTGGTGTTCAGATAAATACATGCCCCGGTAAAATACTCGTCAGGGATGGGCAATATTAGAAAATTTGAGTGACGAGTGCCGAAAAAATGAAAAATACATTTTTATTCATTATTCAAAAAAATTTGAGTGATGAGTGACTGGTTATTTCTTATTCAAAAAAATCGAAATTCCTGAGATCCCGGAAAATTATACCCATATGCCCATTATATTTGTCGTCATTTTCGGTATCATTTCGGAACTGTTTCGGGATTGTTTCGGGACTATTTTCGGGATTGTTTCGGGACTTTTTCGGGATCATTTCGGGACTATTTTCGGGACTGTTTCGGGACTTTTTCGGGATCATTTCGGGATTGTTTCGGGATAATTTCGGGATTATTTCGGGACCAGTTTCGGGACCAGTTTCGGGACTATTTTCGGGATTGTTTCGGGACTTTTTCGGGATTATTTCGGGACTATTTTCGGGATTGTTTCGGGACTTTTCGGGATTATTTCGGGACCAGTTTCGGGATTGTTTCGGGATTATTTCGGGACCAGTTTCGGGATTGTTTCGGGTTTACTTCGGGACTATTTTCGGGATTGTTTCGGGACTTTTTCGGGATCATTTCGGGATTGTTTCGGGTTTACTTCGGGACTATTTTCGGGATTGTTTCGGGACTTTTTCGGGATCATTTCGGGACTATTTTCGGGATTGTTTCGGGACTTTTTCGGGATCATTTCGGGATAATTTCGGGACTATCCCGAAACAATCCCGAAAATAGTCAGGAAACAGTCCCGAAATGATCCCGAAACTGGTCCCGAAATAATCCCGATACAGTCCCGAAACAGTTCCGAAATTACACCGAAAATGACGACAAATATAATGCGCATATGGGTATAATTTTCCGGGATCTCAGGAATTTCGATTTTTTTGAATAAGCAACAACCAGTTACTCAAAATTTAAAAAATGATCAATTTTTTTTTTTTTTTGTATTTGAATAATTTTTTATTCAAAGTGGCCCAACCCTGATACTCGTAAGGCACTAAGAGAAAATCAATCGTTTGATGCAGGGTGTAAGGTACAGCCCCTGAAAGCTGAAAACTCAGACAATCCTCCTGAGCAAAGTCCACAAAGAAATTTTTCTCGGAAATTAAAAGAATTTTTGACATCTCCATACAAAATTGGCTGCCGAGTCGCATATTTTGTATGGGGAGAGAGTCAGAAAATTCTTTTCATTTTCGGGAAAAATTTCTTCATGGAGGTAGGTCAGGTCAAGAGCTCCCATACAACAATCGTGATATTTAACCGTTTTTTTGGTATGGAACCCTAAGTGTGCGAGTCCAACACGCACTAGGCCAATTTATTTATTCAAATTTATCTAATTCTTAAAATAATTTAAATTATTCTTCATAACAACTCTGTACTCAAACATGTCATCTGATAATTTATGATTTTTTGGAAGATTTATCATTGTAGCAAATGAAAACATCCTTTCGACAGGTCCAGACGATTGCATAGGAGTATTATACTTTAAAAATACATTTTTTATTAGTGGGTAGCTATTTAACAGAGATACATCTCGGCTTTCTTCGCTAAAAAAATTTGTCATTAATATTTCAGCCTTTCTTCTCGGAGAAATCGATTCATTGTCGCTACCGGAATCTGAATTGAAATCAAAGAAGTCGTCATGTTTACGTGTATTGGAGGATTTGCTTTCAAGTTCAGCTTGTGTTTCGCTGGCATTTTGATTAATTTCTAAGCAAATGGCAGTTTTGAACAAATGATTACACTTTTTATGTTCGGTGGGTTGAATACATGAAAACCATTTATTTCTGAATCGGGGATGACTTAAGGCTGCTATTATAGGAATTGCAAAATTGTAATTCTTGTCGGGACAGTTTTTCCAATTTTTTACGTAAAGCCAATAGACAGGGTAATACAACGCCATAAAATGTGTCATCACCTTGTAATACATCAAGTGCAGTAGCTACAGGAGCTGCACATTCTATGAATTCCTCTAAATATTCAAATTCGTTGTCGGTAAGCGGATTCTTGATACCTAGAGCTCGGCTCAGTTGCAAATTTTTTTGTTTAATTTTTAAAATTTGCTTAAGTGAGTCATATAGACTATTCCACCGAGTTACACCTGGTCTAGAAAGCATATGTCCAAGTACATTTTTTATGATTTCAACAGATTTTGGTCGGCCAGCTAAATTCCAAAACTCATTACACTTTTTGATCACATTGATATGCATATTTCCTAACACTGTCGTCTCATCTTGCAATAAATGTTTAACATCAGCACTTGCTATCAAGTTTAACGTGTGAGCGCAACATCTGTAATGATCCGGTAACAAATTTCTTTCTTCTGTGTCGTCTTCTAGTCTTTCGTCATTTAACACAATAGCATCATTAAACAATGGATCATTAAAATTAGGTTGAATTTCGTCTTCACTTTCGCTATCTGTGCTATCACTGATAGTAACGGTCTCATCGTCATTCGTTGAAATTAGTATTGACTTTGAATTTACTCCAAACATTTGAAACGCTTTTACGAAATTCGAGCCATTATCTGTTACTGTGGCCTCAACTTTTGATGTGTCCAGTTCAAAATCACAATATATGTCCAACAACAAGTCTTTAATGCGATTAAAAGAATGTACGCCTTTAAATCGCCGGCAAGCTATAGAAGCTGATTTTCGTTCTAAATTTTGATCAATCCAGTGAATAGTAACTCCCAGAAAACTTCTTTTCTTTCCGGACCAGATGTCCGTAGTAGTGCAAAGATGTTTTGCAGTTTCTAGTTGTTTTTTTAATTCACATTTTTGTTCAAAGAAGTGATGTGCTATTTTTTTTCTAAAACATCGCAGACTTGGAATTTTAACGTTATTGTTTGTGTCCAAATTATCAATCATACGAATAAAGTATGGATTTTCTATAGCTCGTAAGGGTATCATGGAGTGAATAAAATAATTTACCAAATCACGTTCGAAATCTTCTTGGGAAACAGGACCCTTTACTTCCAGTGTAGCTTCACTATTTTTGCAAAAAGAGGTTCCAACTTTTCTTTTCTTTTGTTTTTTAGACACGTCCTGGTGTTTACGATATTCTTCAACTACTGTAGATCCATGAATACGCTTCAAATGACTTACAAAATTTGAGGAACTGTTACGATGACCTTTGATATGGACAGTCTTTTTCGGTAAACACTTCACACAAATTGCGACCGTTGTAGAGTCTGATGACTTTTCGGGAACATATTTGAAAAAAGTACCATCAACCACGACACTTTGCGAATTACTATCCAAAGTCCAAAAACTAGCTTCATTTGCAGTTGAATTTGATGTTCCGGCCACAGAGTTACTTTCATTCAATGACATAACAGAGTCTTCTTCAGTGACATCCATAATAATCACCCCTATTCTGCATTTCGACTTGGATCGAAAATTTCTCCGCTTGGCAACTTTGGTATTCTGCGTTTCAATTCCGCTACGTTCAACTTCGAAACTTCCAATTCTGCTAATTCTGCACTTCGATCGTAGCTCCGTTTTTCTACGTTGGAATTTTGTTGGCGGATAGCTGCTTATTTTTAATTTTGCAAACAATTTACGATTAATTTCCGCGATTTTTTGTTGAAATTCTTAAAATTTAAGTAAAACGCGTATGTAAAAGTTGTAAAACGCTGTCTATATTTTGTTTTTGTGCTCTAATGATGTTCTTTGATATGTTTGCAGGGTAATTGTTTTCGACCGGTGCCGAGTGCTAATATTTGTCCAAAAATGTAGGAAGGGGTATCAAAAGACGCGTTTCGATGCCAGGAATGTGAATCCGCCTACCGAGATCTAATATTTTTGGACGCGCATTAGCATCGGCACCGGTTGTAAACAATTACAAATTGGACTAGCATTCAAAACACCAATCTCACAATATTACTACTGAAATTAAAACTAAGGTAATGGATTTGATTTTGCCATTATATCCAAACGTTCACCGGCGGCCACTCCACAGCACCCACTTATACTCGGTAAACTTCTTTGTCAGTTCCGGGGCGGCCAATGTCTTCCTACAGCGAAAAGTACCACCTGCGGTCAGACTTAACCCTGACATGTCTGATGTTTGCTCGGCGTATGGTGTGGCCCCACGATGCGACGCCAACCATCTGTGTACCTGGTCGACAAAGCGCACTCTTCTAGCACTAGCTCTATGGAAAATACCAGCTACCTACTGACGATGTGGTAACATCCACCAACAGTGTCCTCTTGCTTTTTGTTGGTACTTCGTTGTCTGCTACAATCAGTCAATTGATCTATAAAATTTCCCTCAATTTATTCAATAATGCTCAAACAATTATGTTTATAAATCATAATAAAGCTTTACTTTTACTTCAAAAGTAATAATTTGTGTAATTTAAATTGCTTTGTTATGTTTCAATTTCACACATTCCAAGGCAAACAGCTGACTTCGAAAAACTTATAGCTCTTCCTCTTTTTCTTTCGATCCAAGCGTAACTCAGAATGCATATTTACGATCCAAGCGGAGCGTAGAGCGGGAACGTAATTGTAATGCAGAATAGGGGTGAATGATTTGTAATACTCAAAAATCATAGAAAAGTAAAGTAAAGTGGGATGAAAGTACAAAAACGTCTTTATTGTTCAAAGTCCAAAACTTAAATTTAAACTTATTCTAAACGGTAGGCCTATTTATACTACTAAGTAAACAAATATTTTTTTCCGCTATCCTTATAATTTGTTGTTAGCTTAATCGGGCCACTTTACGGTTCGCTCAACTATTGGCTGAACCCCTTTCGCTCACTCAACTGACGTTTAACATGTAGTCAACTGTTCGCTGAATGCGCCCAATAACAATAAGAAATCCAAACCAGTTTGCATACATCAGGTGATTTAGCAGTGCTCCTGATCACCTGATGCATTGTGACTAGAATTGTTGTTGTTCATTTTGTTTACGTCCTTTTAGTAAACAAATGTATTCTTTGTTATTGTAAAACTAGCAGGGTACCCGGCGTTGCTCGGGATGTAAGTAGTTAGGGGGCCTTTCAAAATCAATCATATACTTTAAGATTTCATATTTATATAATATTATTGCCTACTGAAGAATTTACCAAATTCCAATATTTTGAAAATTTGGAAAAAAAAGTATTGAAAACCGGTTTTCAAAAATTTTCCTTTGCGGTATTCGTTGGTAACGTTAGGCCTTTCAAGAATTCAATTTTGACAAATTGTGCCAGGATGAATGCAAATTCAAATGTTGATTTGATACCATATTGTAGGGTAATATTAAGGTTTTTCTGTAATCGCATTTTGACCGATAACTCAGTTATCGATAAATTTATCGAAATATATCGAAGCCCAAATGAAACCTGGCGCCATCCCCTTTCGTTTGATACCATATTGTAGGGTAATATTAAGGTTTTTCTGTAATCGCATTTTGACCGATAACTCAGTTATCGATAAATTTATCGAAATATATCGAAGCCCAAGTGAAACCTGGCGCCATCCCCTTTCGTTTGATACCCATATTGTAGGGCAATTTTAAGGTTTTTGTGCAATCGCATTTTGACCGATAACTCAGTTATCGATAAATTTATCGAAATATATCGAAGCCCAAATGAAACCTGGCGCCATCCCCTTTCGTTTGATATCCATATTATAGGGTTATGTTAAGTTTTTTGGGCAATCACCGATAACTCAGTTATCGATAAATTTATCGAAATATATCGAAGCCCAAATGAAACCTGGCGCCATCCCCTTTCGTTTGATACCCATATTGTAGGGCAATTTTAAGGTTTTTGTGCAATCGCATTTTGACCGATAACTCAGTTATCGATAAATTTATCGAAATATATCGAAGCCCAAATGAAACCTGGCGCCATCCCCTTTCGTTTGATATCCATATTATAGGGTTATGTTAAGTTTTTTGGGCAATCACCGATAACTCAGTTATCGATAAATTTATCGAAATATATCGAAGCCCAAATGAAACCTGGCGCCATCCCCTTTCGTTTGATACCCATATTGTAGGGCAATTTTAAGGTTTTTGTGCAATCGCATTTTGACCGATAACTCAGTTATCGATACATTTATCGAAATATATCGAAGCCCAAATGAAACCTGGGGCCCTCCCCTTTCGTTTGATACCCATATTGTAGGGTAATATTAAGGTTTTTCTGTAATCGCATTTTGACCGATAACTCAGTTATCGATAAATTTATCGAAATATATCGAAGCCCAAATGAAACCTGGGGCCCTCCCCTTTCGTTTGATACCCATATTGTACGATATTTCTATACCTATATGCGAAATATCATAAGTATAGGTTATTTCAGTACTTTACTCAAGATGATGGTCTGAGCTTAGTCATACATTCATGATTAAAACTAATGATTGATGATTTGCGATTAACGAATTTAGTCATGACTAATGATTGATCTCGTTAGTTATGATTAAATTAGTCATGACTAAATTAATCATGATTAGATCAATCATGATTGATCAATTGATTGAATATATTAGTTGATTAGCCCAACACTGGTATTAGCTAAACAAATTTTAAATTGAGATTAGAAAAAAAAAGAAGAATTTATGTGGTAAATGAGACATGAAACAGATTGGAAACATTAAAGAAAAAATATTTAAAATCGGTTGAGCCGATCCGGAGATCTTACGGTATATACGAACGCCAATTCATTTTTATATATATAGATTACAAATTCTTCACCATGATATAGATTACAGGCCATTCACCACAATATTTAAGACATCTACCAAATAAGGTGAATTAAGCAAGATTCTTAACCGTGGTTAGTGCCGAAGCTAAAAATACCATTTAATGAATGTATTTGTATTTTTAAATATAGAACGGAAAAAATCTGTATGGCATTAAGTTCCCTACAGGAACATTTCAGTTAGAATACCAGTGATCTCAACTGACTACAATTTATATGGTAGCTAAACTTCTTTAGCTAATATATGACTAAATTGAAGATTTAGAAAATGTTTTGTTCTATATAAATAAACACTATGACCGATAGAATAAAGAAAAGAAAAAATTTTGAAAATCGGTTAAGCCGTTATTGAGTATTAGCTAAACAAATTTTAAATTGAGATTAGAAAAAAAAGAAGAATTTATGTGGTAAATGAGACATGAAAGAGATTGGAAACATTAAAGAAAAAATATTTAAAATCGGTTGAGCCGATCCGGAGATCTTACGGTATATACGAACGCCAATTCATTTTTATATATATGGATTACAAATTCTTCACCATGATATAGATTACAGGCCATTCACCACAATATTTAAGACATCTACCAAATAAGGTGAATTACGCAAGATTCTTAACCGTGGTTAGTGCCGAAGCTAAAAATACCTTTTAATGAATGTATTTGTATTTTTAAATATAAAACGGAAAAAATCTGTATGGCATTAAGTTCCCTACAGGAACATTTCAGTTAGAATACCACCCTGCTAGACAGGCTGATTGAATTTTACTTCAGCGTGTAGAGCAAAGTTTCCTTCAGTTTTGTGAGAGCAACATGATAAAACTGTATAAACAATTCGTATACGTGTACGATTTGCGTTTCACTCTTACCAATGGAATACGGCATAAGGCTGTCCTTGTCTTTGACTGCGCTCGTTTCACTCAACCCTGTCATAGATATCAGTCAAGATTGAGTAAACAAACCGCTGAATCAGAAACCTATCACGACTGTATAAATAAAAATGTATTCATATTTATTCAAAAATATAATTCAAATTGTATTATTATAAAAATTATAAAACTATAACTATAATACATTAATATATATACGTACATATGTAGCAATTGTCGGAGAAGTTTGTGCACTCTGTGCAATTAATTTCATTAATAATAATTATAATTATATATAGTTTAAATATCTTACAATGCATTAATTTCATAAATTACAAAGCAAATACATAAGTATATAGTACAGCATATGCATAATGATGTTTGATGTGTGTTTGTTGTTGCTATTGTACTGCTATTGTTAGCATTACTGTTACTTTTAATTATCACCGGAGTGTTTGTTGCTGCCACAGACGAATCAGTCTTATTTGAATTATTATTTGTACTAATATTATTATTCGTACAGAGGTCCAGTTGTGGAAAGCATTCTGATTGCCTTTTGAAGAACAAATGATGTTTCTTCAATACTCGTGTAGGATTCGAATTCAAAGCTGCTGCTGCAACAACCGCTGGTGTGGTTGCTAAATGTGAAGTCGTTGCCTGTGCTACTGCTGCTGTGGGCGCCGAAATTTGTACAACTGTTGGCAATGTAGCGATGATAGTCTTTTGTTGTTGTTGCTGTTGTGCCTCCATTGACTGTTTTTGTTGCTGTTGTTTCGATGTGCGTTGATGCTCTGCACACACTTTAAAATTATCCATATCGACCAACATTGTACCAACTATTGATGAAGATTCATATATTTTACCACAACAAGATTTACGCTCCTGCCATTCCAATTCATCGTAGAACTGAGCATTATCATTCAAAAGTTTTAGTGTGGTACGATTTCGCTTTGGTGTCATTAATTTACGTCGTTTAGTACCAGTCTTCAAAGGATGCACTAGTACTACCAACAGACAGTGTTGCGCTCTTATGTGAAGCGCGATATGCGGAAGCGCGTGTTTGTGTTTGAAATTGCACAATTGTGTTACTTCGTTTGACTACTTCTGTGCCACCACCACCACCATCAATTGCACTGCCATCAGCTATATCTTCATAATCGCTATCCATTGAATCATGTACGGAAAAGTTTTGTTCAGACCATGTTTGAGACCCAGCGGCATTTCGAAGTCCACCTAACGTCATATCAGTTTTTTGGTCATCGGTCGAGTCCGTTTATAACTTTGCTTTTCTTACTTTTTTTGAATATTTTTGTAAATTTCTCTGATATTAGAGATTTGGAACTCTGTGTACGTCGGGAATTGCTAGTGTTATTGCTTGAAGCATTTTGCGATGTGTTTTCAGTATCGTCGCGATTTTTCTTGTGTTTCGAAATGGACTTTGTACCAGGACCAGCACGTGCATCTACGACCTGAGACAGAAATCATTTATTAATAACGGCCAGAACAACAGAAGTTATAGATTATGATTAAAATATACATTTATAAGTCATAATAGTGGGGTACGGGTATGGTGACAGATTCCTTGCAGCACAACCATAGTGCGGAAGCGTGGCGTAGCTGTAGCAGTCAGAGCCATTGTTGGCACTTTAGGAAAACGTTTACGTAATATGCCAAGACGTTTATAGTCTGGACGAAAATCATGTACCCATTGCGACACACAATGTGCTTCATCAATAATAAAACCACTAATATAATTGCTTGCGTATAAATCATCCAGCATGTCCCGAAATTGTGGAGAACTTGTAATTTTTTCAGGAGTTACATAGAGTATCTTGATGCGTGGCAGACTGGTCCTTAAATTACAAAATATTGCGCGTACCTCCTGCAGTTTTGTAGCGCCCGATAAGCTCTTGGCGTATATCTAATGTAATGTACTTGTAAATAGTTATTTTTTTAATACCAATTAATTTTGTACTACTTACATCAAGTGATTCCAACTTGTTAGCTTGATCCAAAATTAAAGACTTTAAAGGAATAATGACCAGGGTAACACCTTCGGTAAGCAAAGCGGGTAGCTGATAGAATAAAATCTGTTGTGTTTTCTTGTGTTTCCCAAGTAGTTGGCTGAGCTTTTGTTTTAGTCTTTGGTGCAAAGGGTGATTGGCTGCAAAAATAAACATTAAACAAGGTAGTTCACGATGTTGTTTTGTTTGTTGCTGTGTTGCACAATGTGCACCTAAAATAATTATTTTATAAGCATACAATTTGATACTATTTATCTACTTACCATAGCTGTACATATACATATGTAGTTTTAGAAGTTATAAAATGGAATGATGAATGAAATAATGAATAATTAAGATGACAAAAGTACTTCAAACTCGATAAATTTTGATGATTTCAGTGCGGTCGGTTTCATGACTTTTGAATTGTTTGTAATTGTGTATTAACATTTACGTACATGAGTTTGAACTGAAAGAAAAATGATGTACAATTAAAATTGTTATTGCAAATGATAATTTAAAATTACTAATATACATTCCACAGATATTTGAATGTGCTAACTCACTTTCGGTCTTTTGCGATTTTGTCTGCATTTTTAGCGTACTTTTTTTGCGTAATTCTATGGTGGCTGAGCTCAACGGATCTTCGTACACCTTTTTCGAACGCCTGGTTTCCTTGACATTTAAAAACATCTATATAATATATACATATATTGTAGTGTGAGCCATCGAATAAAAAAGTATGTACAATGTAACACAAACCTCGCAAAATCGTATCAAACATCTTAAGTTTTGATAGAGCTTCTTTTTCCCGTCTGCCTCCCCAATTAAATCCATCCATCAGTTCATCCGTGAAAATCTGTCGAACAAGATATGGAACGTCCTCCGAGATTCCCTTCACTTTGAGAAGGTGCGTGGTCTTTAAAGAAAGAAGAAAAACATAAGTGTATATATGTACAATAAATAGTTTCAAGCAATAGATGAATGCAATTATTAAATATTAAATCAATTTTCATTACCATTGCTTGGGCATACTCGGGGTCTCGTAGCTTTTCCTCCAGAAGGGTTACAACCGTCCTCGACCTTATCGGCAAAAGGCTAGCAATTTCATCAAGTTTTTTGTCGCTTATTTCGCCTGTCATGCATTACCTATGAAACTAGTACTACAAAATATACATATAAATATATTTTTATTACATTTTTTTTCCAAATTCTGCACTCGCTTGTCAATAACAGCTTGGTTCGCTGATACAACGTTTTGCTTGAAATAAAAATTTATCAGATAAAGAAAGAAAAATTAAAAATAAATACATACATTCTCTATAATAAGCTTCAACACTTCCAGGATGTGGTCCAATTTTTGGGAGTTGCTCATTTCTGCCTCGGTATCATTTTTGGTGTTGCTGGCTTGCGGTTGGAGCGTGGCATCGTTAAATCCGCCGTTTGTCGCGAATATCTTTTTCAGGGGGTTGCCTAAAAATATACATACATACATAAATATATATCGGAGTACAATGACGAATCGATGAGAATAATTATAATTACCATTGTTGGATGTCATCTTCTGATTAGAGAGTGTTAATATGAAAAAAGGCATTTTAATGTAAAAATTGGATTTAAGTAATTATGACAAAATTTAAGTAATTATAATGACGAATGTATAACTGGAATGTGTGGTTTAATTAGTAAAATCGTGAAATAGATGATGGAGGAGGGGTATTAATAAAAACTGATCTTCGTAGGGAATACAAAAGTATTTATATTCAATGCTATCCTTTTTAAGGAGCCTCATCTCAGAACTGAGTTCGCTTGCCATAAGGATACCTAGACTGATATTTCATTCAAGAGGCGACTCAAAAAAGTTTTCAGTTTTTTGAAAGACTTTTCCCTTAATCAATTCAGAACTTACAGGTTCTACAAGAGTTATCAATTTAACTGGTCCTATATTTTTGCAATAGCAATAGCAATCCTTTTCCTTTCTAAGGTCGATATCAAACGATCCCATCTTACTTTTTTGAGGGAGATTTACACCCTGCCGTTCATCAAGTCTTAGACACAGTTGCTGTAAAATATCATTTGGCTTGTTAATGATTTTTTTTATAAATTGCATGTAGTTTTCGAACCTGTAAGCAGAAAATGAATCTAAAGGCCCAAAACTCTACGCATTCGGACAGATGTAGCAAGCCGTGAATATTAAATGTTAATATTCCGAATTTTCTTTGGAACTGCTCTACAAAAAGGTTTAAAATTTGTTGGGCCACATCTGCCTCTCTAAGATATGTTTTTCGGCAAGAAAGTAAACGAATGCCACTATGAAGAAGCAAAAAAAGGGAGTACAAATCATCGTCAACGCTATCTTTTAAAACAAATATGCCTGTGTAAAGCAAAAACTGCCTCAACTCCGTTGCTTTCCAGTGAGCTACTTCATCGAAGTTTCGTGAAATACGGCAAAATTCTGATGGAAACCACTTGGTGACTATATTTATCTTCGCATTCATCATAGTGACATCCGCACTTTTTATAGCCAGCTTTAAAAATTTCTTCACAACACCCAAGTCAACAAGGTGCATGCAGTCTAAAGGGAACTGGGAAACCATTCCAAACCCGGCATGTTCCAAAACACTTTTCTGCTCTCTGAATTGAGGGAGATGATGCAAAGGGTGAATCCTCATATCAAATGTTGCATCAGTTCGAAGAATGTTTGATTCTGAAGAAAAGTTCATTCTTCCTTCATGCTTACCCTCCTGGCAGCATTTAGGGCACCCGTGTATCGCGTTAAACGACATTACGCCTGTAACGAATGCCCTAGCTGGTGAGTCGCAAATGAACGCACGCACATTGAACTTTAGCAACACTTGATTGGGTCCTACCTTGACACCATTCTCCCTTAACATTTGAGCTTCTGAAGCAAAATCCTCTAGAAAAGTATTCAGGTTCTCAGGTTTTTTGAAACCGGAATAACACCCAATCAGGAATGGGCTGACATTTGGGAAATCAACGAGAGCTCCAAGAATCGGCCATAAAACCCTATTGGAACTATTAAAAAGGCGCAGGCCGTCGATACCGACATCAATTAAAACCTCAGCGTGTTGCTCCGGAAACGTATACGATTCTGAATTGAAATGCATTTGTATACCTAAGTACACAAATTCACCATTTGAGACAGAAGCCAGCTCAACTTTCTCTCTTCTTGTCTTAAGAAGAGTTTTTGAACAAAGTGGCAAGTCTTTAACACCGCCTTTATTAAGAGTGTGGAGAAGCCCGCCGACCAAATTATGGGGAACTTTATAGCCAATTGCCCAAACTCTAATCAATTCCCTTAAATTAACATTTTCACTACAATCCAAGCCCTCATCAGCATGTGCAGTTACCTCAGAGGCATCTACATATGCTGATGAGGACACGGAATCGTTTCCCTCAATATAACTTTTATTTTATTCATTTCGCACCTTTTTTTTTAAACAAATTCTATCTATTAATTCACAAAATGAATATTTTAATAAAACTTTTATTGCCCGATAATTCCACGTCTCAAAATGGCTACTTTTCTTTTGATTTTAGAGCGCGTGTATGCTTCTTCTTCTGCTACGAACTGTCAAACGAAAAAGAAACATCACAAAATTATTTGCAATTGTATAGGTACGGTCAAAAATGTTGTGTGTGTATTGGAATATCTATCAGCATGCTCTAGCAGGGCAGTGATCTCAACTGACTACAATTTATATGGTAGCTAAACTTCTTTAGCTAATATATGATTAAATTGAAGATTTAGAAAATGTTTTGTTCTATATAAATAAACACTATGACCGATAGAATAAAGAAAAGAAAAAATTTTGAAAATCGGTTAAGCCGTTATTGAGTATTAGCTAAACAAATTTTAAATTGAGATTAGAAAAAAAAGAAGAATTTATGTGGTAAATGAGACATGAAAGAGATTGGAAACATTAAAGAAAAAATATTTAAAATCGGTTGAGCCGATCCGGAGATCTTACGGTATATACGAACGCCAATTCATTTTTATATATATAGATTATATCTCCTTTATGTATGAGCATCAAGTTAGCGAAGCACCCAAAACGAATCGAGACGGGACCAGGTGGATAATTTGCCGTGATTTTGCCGGGAAAGAATTAATTTTGCCGTGTAATTTTTTCTCCGAGTTTTGGGGTGCTTCGCTAACTTGACGTCAACTTAGCGAAGCACCCTAATGAAAACCATGTTAGAGACGAGATATCGAATCCGGACTTGTGCCATAATTTGCCTCTTTCCCGGCTAAATTCGGAGAAAAAATTACACGGCAAAATTAATTCTTTCCCGGCAAATTAGCGGCAAATTATCCACCTGGTCCCGTCTCGATTCGTTTTGGGTGCTTCGCTAACTTGATGCTCATCCTTTATGTCTACGGCAACCAACTAAAGTAAAGGCGTTTTTTAATAGTCTAACCTCGACATTTTGCCATCTCCCCTTTATTTGACTCTTTAGCTTTGCCTAAACATTCCCCAAGTCATCCCCAGTCATTTTTCAGAAATTTCAAATATACAGAAACAACTTATCTAGAGTTTTATTAAAGACTAGCAGGGTACCCAGCGTTGAAATTCCTGCTAACCTCAATTGGGAAGATAATTTACCGGCTGAGAAAGTTCAGAACAATATTTATTTTCCCACATTATATCCCGTTTATGTCTATGGTAACCAACTAAAGTAAAGGCCTTTTTTAGTAGTAATAGTAATAGAAATAACTTCGACATTTTGTCATCTCCCTTCCATTTGACTCTTTAGCTGTGCCTTAACATTCCCCAAGTCATCCCCAGTTATTTGTCCAACGAAATTTCCAATATACAGACACAACTCTTCTAGAGGCGGCAGTGTACCTATGCAAATGATTTTTAAATAAGCTGAAATTGAAAAAAAAGTAAACAAAAATTTTAGAGAGGCACGCTTTTTTTTTGACAAACTAAGTGAATTTTTCTTCATATAAATTTATTTAAAATTTTATAGGTTCCTCCCTAAAAATTTGTATAGCTTTTTTGTTTGTAGTCCGATTTTGATAAAAGTGCAGATCCCTTTCTAAGCTTCAAGCATTATATTTGTGAAAGTCTCCTCAAAATCCATTTCTTAGTTTCCGAGATCCTTAAGTTCAAACAGACAAACAAACAAACAGATAAACAAACAAACAGACAATAATTTTAAAAATGGATCAGATGAACTCTATAGCATTCCCCAGGTCATCCCCAGTCATCTTTTCAAAGAAATTTTCAATGTACAGGCACGACTTTTCTAGAGATTTATTATAGTATAGATATGCTGATACCGACATAGGACGGCAGTGTACCTATGCAATTGATTTTAGATTTAGCTTAAATTGAAAAAAAGTGAACAAAAATTTTAGAGAGGCGCGCTTAGTTTTTTTTTTGACAAAGTAAGTGAATTTTTCTTCATATAAATTTATGTAAGAAAAAAAATTTCATAGGTGCATACCTACCTAAAAATCAGCATATCTTTTTTGTTTGTCGTTCGATATTGATAAAACAAAGTGCAGGTCCCTTTCTAAGCTTCAAGCAGTCCACTAGTGAAACTCTCATCAAAATTCATTTCTTAGTTTCCAAGATCCTTAAGTTCAAACAGACAAACAGACAGACAATAATTTTAAAAATTTATCAGATGAACTCTATAGCATTCCCCAAGTCATGACCAGTCATTTTTTCAAAGAAATTTTTAATGTACGACTTTTCTAGAGATTTATTATAGTATAGATTTAACTTAAGCAATGTTTAAAACGTATAACTAAGTCAACAAAAAAAAAAAAAATAAGTGTGTTTTTGAAAAATTATAAAGCTTGATAAATAGTTAAGAAAAAAATATTTCATTTTTAGTAAAACTCAAAAATTATTTTTATTTTTGCGTCAAAGCCAAACGAAGCCATTTTAATTCTGACTCAGAGTCCAAAACGCTTGAAATATTTTTTCTGATTTTTTATCATGAGGACAGAATCGGAGGGTAAGTTGTTCAGAATCTTTAGCAACTTAGAAAAGTGTTTTTTACACACAATTTACTTACCTTTCCATTTTGATTCTTGTTCGCAAAATAAACATATCGTTAGCTTAAAGTGAAAATGTGCTAAGTCATATTTTTCAAATTGTTCAGGAAAGACAAAAAACCGAATAACTTTAAAATAAAACATTATTTTCTTAAACTGTAAATGCAGTACCCTCGATTTCATGACTGCTCAATGCAAAAGACAAAAAACAAAAAAAAATAAAACATAAATGTTTCCCATGCCAGCTTTTTATTGAGTTAGCAGTTTTTCTATTTCTTTTTTTTCTTTTTTTTTCTGACTTAGCACATTTTACTAAAGTTATTTCCCCACAGTATCTCTACATGTAATAAAATTGTAACAGGTTCGATGTCTGTACATTGAAGATATTTAAAAAAAAATGATGTCAGGGGTCATTATTAAGCCTCTAGAACCCAAATCAGCCGTTTTTCGAATTTTTGTCTGTCTGTCTGTATGGTTGTCCGGGCATCACTCAAAAACTACTGAACAGAATTGAATAAAATTTTTACCATTCTATCACTTAACGTCTAACTTAAAATTTAGATATCTCATCCAGTTCCCGAATTTTTGCCAAAATGTGGGTCCGGGTGACCAAAAATGTGCGTTTTTTACCATTATGCCCACTACACATAAAAACTATGAATGAAAGTTTCACCATTATATTACTAGATGCCTATCCTAAAATTTAAGACATCTTCCATCAGGATATCTTATCCGCTTCCAGAGATATTGACCCAAATGTGACCCAAATTAGTTTTTCCAACATGGGTGTCAAACGAAAGGTAGAAATGGGGACTACATACATTATGATGTGAGATTTATTTCAATATCTCAAATGATTTCGGAGATTTCACACGAAATGTAAAGAGGGGCAATCGTAAAATTCGTTTTTTTCAAGCTGATTATCTCTAAAAGAGTTCAAGGTAGGACCTCAAAATTGGTATAGAGCTATTTTACATCAAAACCATTCTCATGCAAAAAAGTGGGAGTTATCGGAAAAGGGGGCGTGGTACCTCCCATACAATCTTAATTTTTCAAGCTGATTATCTCTAAAAGATTTCGAGGTAGGGTGCTGAAAATCGATGTAGACCTAGATCATATCAAAGCCCATCTCTAGCAGAAAATTGGTGGTTATCAGAAAAGGTGGGGTGGCACCTCCCCCATACTTAATGTTGGAAACTGAATATCTATAAAAGGTTTTAAGATAGGGATATAGAAATCACAATGGAGATATACGAAATCAATGCAATGTTCAAAGAAAAGTTTAATATAAAAGGGGGCGTGGCACCACCCATACGTACTAAACTTTTGAGGCTGAATATATAAATTATAAGAAACAAGTTGTTTTTTATACCTTTATTGATTTTTTTACAAACTGCGATGCTACTCGCTCTGATACAATTTTCTTATTGCCCTATCATTCATCGACGTCGCTTTGTCAAACCTCCGTTCGACTAGGCTGCTGCTTTTCGGGTACGTTGTGGATTTTCCTCAAGCCAGAAAAATATTGTTGCTAAGCCTATGCTAATATATGCTCTTTGATGTTTTTTGCTGCTTTGTCGCTGCAAAACCTGTTTTGAAGTGGGAGTCATGTCTTAGTAAATCCAATCAATATCACTACGCGTGCATTGCCGGTCAAAGCATTGTATGTTGTTGCTTTTACACCTTCAGCAGTCGTTCGATTGCCTGTTGCTACCGCTGATATTGTTTAAGCATTTTCCAACGACATACTTTCAGCTTAATAATATCTCTTTAGCGTAAGAGGAGAGTTTTAGTGCAAATTTTGAACAAAATCAATGATGAGTAGGCAGCAAACGATCAAGTATTAGGATGGGTGTTATTTTAATGGCTTATTTCACTTGTTACCGTAACTACTCCCTTCTTCAAATTTGAAACGGCCTCGTTTCAATATGGAATAAGATTGCTTCTGGCGAATCGATGCGAGGTGATACATTTTTGAATAGTTTTCTTGCAGTTTGTAATAGCTTATAACTAATTCACAATATTATTTTAAACAAAATGTAATATTTCAAAATCCAAAGAAGCATTGTGTCAATTCATTTGGTGTTATTTTTCCGTAAGAAAATAGTAAAAATGGAAAACAAAAGCTGATGGAAAGCTACCTTAAGTTACTTTTATGGATTTTTTTACCTTCGATTACAACTGCTGTGCCACCGAGGTCTCTTTCAACGGTTTTCTCGACAAAAACTTTATCGAGTTTGTTACCTAGTCGTCTATTTCGTTTTAAAAATACCTTTTCTCCAGTTTCGAACGTTTTGGAATTTTTTCCAACATTAAGTCTTTTTATAGTTGCTTCTTGAGCGTGCAGTAGTAATTTCATAATATCGCCATATTTTTCTGTTGGGTAGTTATGAAATACGTCAGTGGGCTTAGAGTTTATTACGGAATGAATACTATGGTTATATTTATGCGTAGCTAGTAGAACCAGGTCGATAGTTTCATGTATTTGTTGCTGTTCCTTAATACAGCGAGCTATTTCGAGCAACGTCGAATGAAATCTTTCGACTTGGCCGTTACTTGTACTGTGAAGTGTAGGTATAAAAAATTGTTCGATTGAATAGTTATCTCGCAGCAGTGTTTTTATTAAATTAGAGTGAAAAGCCTTTTCGTTGTCTGAAACGTTGGTTTTTGTGTTGTGGAATATTAACAAAACCTCTAAAAGGGCATCTTTGATATCTACAGTGGATCTTGACGGAATGGGTTTCACGATAGCAAATTTGGAAAATTTATCTAAGCATGTCAAAAAATGTTGCTTGCCGGCATAAAAAACGTCAATATGGACAATTTCTCCTGGGTAATTTGGAATAGGTGTTTCGCCAATGCCAAGATTAGATGGCTTACGTTTATATTTATTTTCCAGGCAAATTTTACAGCTCGCAATAATATTTTTTAGCATTTTTGTTAGTTGTGGGAAATAGTATTCTTTGGAAATTTGCTGGATATTTTCTGACAGGCAACGGTGGGCTCTATTATGCTCCGTAGTAACTGTTTCGAGTTGGTCATCTTTGTTTACTTGATCGATTACTAGGGTTTCGGTGTGAATGAATTTTACACCTGGGAAATTGGATAACACATGGCCTTGAATTCGCGCTAAGGTAGGGAGATCGCAGTGGATCCCATTCGTTACGTTATAGTTAACTGCGGATTTTAAATCATTAATAAATTTTTCTATAGAATCGAAATATATTGTGTGTCGAATGAGCTTCTGAAATAATACTTTAGTGCTTTTACTGTAGGCGCTTGAAAAGGATAGAATCAGTTGATTTCTAAACTGATTAATTGGAGTTTTCACGGTTTTTATAGTGCTGTTCGACGACTCTTCGCTATGAACGGTTTCATCTCTTACCGACTCTTCTAGATTATTTAGGAGCTGCCTAGAAAGTGCATCAGCTACCTTATTTTCTTTGCCGGGCTTATAGTGAAAGTTTGGCGAAAATTCTTCTACGAATGCGCGCCACCTTTTCATCTTACTATTCGGATTCTTTTCTGATATCGAGAAAATGAGGGGCTGATGGTCCGTAAAAATATTAATGTTTTTCATTCCATAGAGGTAATGTCGCAGCGTTTTTAATGCCCAGACGATAGCGAGAAGCTCACGTTCGTTCGTGGCATAATTCTGCTCTGTACTAGAAAGAGTTCTGGAAATCATAGTAATCGGGTGACCACTTTGGGACTGCACCGCGCCCAAGGCGCTTGACGAGGCGTCCGTCGTAAGATCGAAGGGGCGATTGTAGTTCGGGTATTGCAGAAGAACGTCTTCAGAAGCTAAGATTCGTTTTACATTTTCGAAAGCGCGCAATGCTTCGGAATCAAGTACGATTTCGATATTTTTAGATTTCTTTGCTCCCACATGTCCATTCTCACCGCGAAGGTATTTGGTCAATGGCTTTACAATGTCCGCGTAATTTTTAATGAATCGGCGATAATAGCCCGATAAGCCCAAAAGAGAGCGCAGGGCACGCAACGTTGTTGGGAGTTTATAGTTCAAAATATCGTTAACCTTATCTGGGCTTGGTTTAATGCCGTTTTGTGAGACTACAAAGCCTAGGAACTCCACTTCGGTTCTGAAAAACTTAGATTTTTCTGTTGAAACCCTCATGCCTGATCTTTCTAGTTTCCATAAAATTTTTCCGATGTGCTCCAGATGCGATTCCTCATCCGCTGAATAGATAATGATGTCATCTATGTATACGTGGCAACATTTTCCAATGTCTTCTCGTAGGACATCGTCGATCGCTCTTTGAAAAATGCTTGGAGCATTTTTTAAGCCGAAAGGAAGCCTACAAAATTCGTACTTTCCATTGTTGATGCTGAAGGCCGTTTTCTTTCTGTCATCTTCACACATCACAATTTGATGGAACCCTGATTTCAAATCTAGCGTTGTAAAATACTTTGAGTTTCCTAAGTTAGCTAGAATTACTGTTGTATCAGGTATTGGGTACCGGTCTGAAATGGTCTTTTCGTTAAGTTTTCGGTAATCGATTACCAGGCGCATCTTTGGATTCCCGCTTGCATCCAATCCCTTTTTAGACACCACATGAACCGGAGAGTTATATGGAGAACTTGATTCTCTTATTATACCATCGTTCAGAAGCTTTCTTATTTCGCTGTTAATAAACGGTGCAACGGAAATAGGATAGGGATAGCTTTTGCTATAATTGGATCATTTGTTTGGGTACGAATCTTTGCCTTGACGTTAGTGTTGAATGGTAACGCTACATTGGGGTCTGCGAATGCATTTATATGCCTGCTAATCATATTATGAAATTGGGATCTTACTTTAAGTGGAACAGAATGGTCTTCAGTTGTAATTAGATTACTTTGATTACATGAGAGGTGTTTTAGTTTCACTTTGCCACCACGGTAAAACAAGAAGCCTTTTTCTATATCGATATTAGCATCGACTTCTTTCAGAAAATCGTATCCAATGATACCGTCAAACGTATTTAAATTATGAAGTAAGTAAAACGTAGAGGTATGGTCAAGGACATTCATCAGGCACTTTTTATTTATCAAATTCGACCCATTTATGGATTTTAGGTTGAAAGGTTTTTCGATATCTTTAATGCCGCGTAGAAAGGAAAAATTTTTAATATAATTTTTGGAAGTGCCCGTATCGATTAAAATTCTTAGCTCCTTACCGTTTGTGGAGGTTTTGGTTATAAACGGTAGGAGCGATTTTAGTATAAAAAATTAATTTCCTCAGATTGTTCATTATTGGTACTATAATCTTGGTAATCATTATCGATATCATAATTGTTTTGACTTTCATCCAAAAAATAGTCGTCACTGTATCTTTCGAATTCTTCTTCATTCGAACTTTCTTTTGCCTGTTGCTACCGCTGATATTGTTTAAGCATTTTCCAACGACATACTTTCAGCTTAATAATATCTCTTTAGCGTAAGAGGAGAGTTTTAGTGCAAATTTTGAACAAAATCAATGATGAGTAGGCAGCAAACGATCAAGTATTAGGATGGGTGTTATTTTAATGGCTTATTTCACTTGTTACCGTAACTTATATAAAAGAGTTGGTGGTAAGGACCTGAAAACCATTGTGGAGATATACTACACATATTGATACTCTTACTTACTCAGTTACTTAAATAGTTTGTATTTACGAAATGAACAGTCTGAGTCTGAGTGATTTGGTAAAAGTGAGTTAGTGTGTCTGCTAATAACAACTTACATTGGAATAGATACATAGTTTATCATTAAGTTGGATCCTTTTTTTTGAAATGAACTTAATAATAAAATCTATTTTGGGCAGAACGAAGTTTGCCGGGTCAGCTAGTTAATAAATAAAAATAAACCAGTTCAGTTCGAACAATAAAAAGGTACTTGTTTATTTTTTAACATTGATCACAAATTACATATATGAAGTCTTATTTCATTGAAAGTGAAAGAAAGTGTTTTGTTTTTATTTAATTCTTCGTAATTAAGTCATTTAAGTCATTTAATTCATTTATTACCTTTTTCGTTTAAAATAAAGCACAAATAATATTTATTTTGCACAAATAAAGCTCACGAATAAGAAACGCACGTGGATATTAGTCCTTTGTGAAAACGCGCCCGACAAAGTAAAATTACGTTTGACTTAGCGCAATTTCTTTGGCAGTCGTGAAGTTAGCACATTTACACATCATTGCCAACATCAGGTAAAAATTATTCAAATTTATAATTTGTTTTTTTTTTTAAACTGTGTATTTTGATCTTATTTCTAAAACTGCATCAAAATCTCATTTTACAAAAAAATTGACTTAGCACATTTTCACGTTAAGCTAACGATATGGCATTTAGGAATGTTACTCGACAAAGTTAACCGATTTAGGTATTTGTTATCGGTGAGGGAAACTAAGTTGGCACATGGTACACAATGAAACTAATATAATAATTTCGACGTCGATTATAAAAGAAATAAAAACTTTCTTCATTTTTCAATACAATTTGTACAAATAAATTTGGAGCCAAAAAAGAGCTAAAAATGAAAAAAAGGACTAGAAAAAGAGCTAGGAGCTAAAACAGAATTTTGGAGCTAAACGACAAAAAAAAGAGCTAGATCTAGCTCTAAAAGCACCAAAATGGCAACACTGTCTCGAATTGCCAGTAGCGAAAAACTTAGATTCGCTTCGCCAAATGTGTCAAAATTTGACGAATGCTTATTTCATTCGCAATTGAGGAAAGGAAGCGACCAGTTTTTTGTTTATTCATATATTTTGATAGAAAAAAGTATTTTAAGCGAAAATAAAACAACATAGAAGTGAGTAAACAACTTTTGTGTGTTTTTTAATTAAATAAAATGATAGTTCCTCTAGGTCAATGTGGGTAAACGATGGCACGGTAAAAAAGATGATTACTACTGACAAGCTCTGGTTCAAGCGATGCAACATACTTCTCCATAAGTAAGTGAAGTCCATTGTACAAGACTGCTTGAGGGGCGAGTAGTGGGTAAACATTCTTCTTTTAAATATATGTAAATCAATTTGTTTTGGAACCAAAGCCCGTATTTGTTTCATTAAATTCAAGCGAGAGTTCCACATTTGTTAAATGGATTTAATAAGATCTGGTATGATTTTTTGTAATGTTGCTGCAGTGGCAAAACCCAACCGGTTGAAGGCGCAGGCGCACCACTATGTATTCATCCGCACCTTTTGCGCTATTGCCAATTGTTATACGCACTACAAGTGGATGTGATTGCAAAACGTCTTCTACTATCATTAAATCACCATTGGTGCCACTGGGTTTTACGTTTCTTTGCACCACTACTTCCCACATCCAGCTCATCTGTATCCGAACTAGCACCACTTTTTATGATCTCGGTATGAGCTGCCATTTCCAAATGACGCACATCATCCTCGCTACCTACTACAATAACACAAACATCGCACTCTTTTGCACAAATCTCTACATATAATAAAATTGTAACAGGTTGATGTCTGTACATGGCAGATATCAACAAAAAATTGATTGGGGGAAGCATTATTAAACGAGTAGAATCCAAATCAACCATTTTTTTAATTTTTGTGTGTCTGTCTGTCTGTCCGTATGTTTGTGGCCGTATCACTCTGAAAGTACTGAATGGAAATGAATGAAACTTTTTTCGTTGGATTGCTAGATATTCAACTTAAAATTTAGGATATTACTTTTTTCGATATCTCAACCGGTTTTGGAGTTATCGCCCAATATGTGGCCCATGTCTGTCTGTATGTTTGTGGTCGTATCACTAAAAGTACTGAATGGAATTGAATGAAACTTCTTCGTTGGATTGTTAGACGCTCAACCTAAAGTTTAAGATATTAGTTTTTGCGATATCTCAACCGGTTTTGGAGTTATCGCCCAATATGTGGACCAGGGGTGACCAAAAATGTCTTAGTACAATATGGATGTCAAACGAAAGGTGTCAATGAGTGCTGTAATATGCGATGTGATTAATTGAAATATCCCAAATGGTTTCGGAGATATCTTGAAGTTATTGACGAATATTTGCAAAAAAATGTGTTAGTACAATATGGGTATCAAACGAATGGTGCCAATGGGTAGATACTGTTATATGCGATGCTTTTAATTTAAATATCTCAAATGGTTTCAATTATATATCTTCAAAAATTTCGGACGGAAAAAGAGAAGGGTGGGTAGATGCCATGTACAGTCATCGACCTGTGACAATTTTATTATATGTAGAGATATGTATGTATTTCAAATTTCGGAAACTGGCCCAAATGTATTTTTTAATTGTTGTTGTGAACTATACAATCAAGTTATAGAAAGAAAGTTCATTCGCCACTCACAATGCAAATTTTAGGTGAGTTCGCCAATCCGTTCGACTCGCCAAATGTATTCGCTTCGCAAGTGACAATATGCGTATATGTTAAGTTTCCAGTTTAACTTAGGTGTCAAGAGGACGCCTAGGTATTTCGCCCTATCAGAAAGTTGCAACTCTTGACCATAACAGGAAGGTAGATTGAAACTTGGTATTTTTTTCCTATTTGTGAATAACAATAGTTCGGTCTTTGAGGGATTGGCATAAAGCCCCGAAGACTCTGCCCATCCACTCAGCTTCCTCAGTGCTTCCTGAATGATGTCACTTATCACGCTAGGGCACAGACCCGATACTAGTATTACTACGTCGTCCGCGTAGGCAACCACTTTTACTCCGTTCCTGTTGAGTTGACGAAGTATGCCGTCTATAACACAAAGTCAAAGCAGTGGAGACAACACCCACCCTGAGGAGTTCCTCTCGACTGCCGTTACTTCACTTGCTCCAACCTTGGCGGTTATGACTCTTGACCGCAGTGCCATCCCTATCCAGTTTACAATAGGGTCCTCGATACCAAGGACCGATAGCGAGTCCTCTATCGCTTCCAGCCTTACATTGTTGAAGGCGCCGTGAATATCAAGGAATGCGGCCAGGGGGAATTATTCACTCTCAAGGGACGCTTCTACCTTGTGCGTCACCTCGTGCAGGGCAGTCTCCGTTGAGCGCCCCTTGAGATACGCATGCTGAGCTGTAGACAGCCCTGAATTTTCTAGTGTCTTTCTAATATGGACGTCCAAAAGCCGTTCGGAAGTTTTTAAAACCAACGACGAAAGGCTGATTGGTCTGAAGTCCTTGGGGTTTTCATGGCCTCTCTTGTCCACCTTTGGGATCAAAACCACCCTTGTCCTTCTCCAGTTTAAAGGCACATGATTTAGCCGAATGCATGCCCTGAAAATACACGCCAGCCAGGGTATTACTAGCATGCTGGTTATTTGTAACATGGCTGGGAAAATACCATCCGGCCCCGCGGATTTGTACGGTGAGAAACTGTTAATTGCCCATTCAATCTTTTTAGTTATAAGCTCATTTATTAGCCGAAGAGAGGGTAGTACACCAGTGTACTCTTTACCTTCCATTTGACTAGGCCCGCAGCCTGGGAAATGTGTTACTACAAGAAGATCCACGGTTTCCGCCGAGCTGCAAGTCCATGATCCGTCGCCTTTCCGTAAATACGACAGGCAAGCTTTTTCCTTTGAGAGAATTTTTCCAAGTCTCGAAGATTCCTTTGTTGATTCAATAGAATGCAAAAGTTCTTCCAGGATCCTTCTTTTGCCTTCCGAATCGCTGTTTATAGCATCTTAGACTATTCTTGTATGGCAACCAGTTGCCAGTAGAACGGCTCATGTTGAATAGTCTCCTAGACTCTCTCCTGAGTTATAAAATGTCTGAATTCCACCAGGGAGGATATACTTTTTTGCTAAAACTAGTTGGACAAGCTACCCGCAGAGCTGACCCCATGGCCTTCTCCAGCTTACTACTTTTTGCATCAAGTTTCTCCACTGACAGTAATTCCTGCAAAGGTTGACTACCTAGCTTATTGCCCACCACACTGACGTACGTTCGCCAGTTTGTCCTCCTTGGGTTTAGGTGAGCAATAGGTTTATCTAATTTTAAAATGATATCAAAAAGGATCATCCTGTGGTCAGAAAAGGACTGCCTATCTGATACCCTCCAATTTTCTACACGAATATTGCTTTACCGCTTAGTAGCGTAATGTCCAGCACCTCCTCCCAAGCACTAAAAGTATCAGTGCTTGGGAAGACGAAGGTAGAGGTACTACCCCGGTTACAAACTACTAAGTTATTACTCAAACCCAATTGTAAATATTCTCGCGGAATTTCGTTCACTCGGATTTATTTCCTAGGAAAAATTCCTCAAATTCTTTCCTCCTAGGGAGCAAAAAAATCAGCTGTTTTGCCAATTGACATTTCATGGCGGAATTTTATTTTTGCAAAATAAGTTAAAAATTTTAGTGAATGTGACGAATTTCTATTAAAAAAAGCAAAAAAACATATAAAACAATGTATAGTATTGCTTTTCATGTCGTGGTGGAGGAAGTTAGTGATGAAATAGATGCGGGAGCATGAACAGAGGAGCATCAGAAGGAGGTTGCGCGATAGTACGAATCCGCTCGAATTGCCGCAAGTAAGTAAGTTGTTTCACTCAGTTTTCTTTCTATGTTTAATCTACTTTGTGCCCTTTGCAGATTTCAAAAGTATTATACAGTAAATAAGCCCGCATTTCGATACTTATTGGACCTTCTTACATCGCACACTCACCTACGCACAAAGCAATTTGGGATTTCGCCGCTGGTGAAACTTAGCGCGGTTCTAAGATTCTTTGCTGAAGGTGGTTACCAAACAGGAGTTGGAAAAGACGTTGACCCACCCAACCTTTAGCAAAGTCTTGGAAGAAGTGGTTGAGATTTTTGAAAGAGAGAGCTTTGTTCCAAATGGGTAAGTGCGTCAATGAACAGCGATGAAAGGAGACGAATTTCTAGAGCATTATACATCAGCCATGGGATTCCCAGTGTTATTGGGTTAATTGATGGACCGCACGCTCGTATAATCGCACCATCGGAAAATAAGCATCTGTATTATAATAGAAAAGGGTACTACAGCTTCAATGTGTTACTGGTAAGCATTTCAAAATTAATTTTTGTTTTTCGCAAACGTCAAGCTGTGTAGTTGTGTTTTTTATTTGCTCTGTATTTTTCTTTAATAATTAAATAACTACTTCATATACACTGCATCAAAAAATTGTAAATACAGCTCCTCTTGCTAAATAAAAAGTTGCCATGAAGTAAAAATTCTTTTTCGCAGTTGATTATTACTATTAAAGTGAAAAATAGCACGCAAGAATTTTTAAGTGTTTCCATCCGTTTACTTTTTAAATTGAGTAACCCTCGCATTCCGTTCAAATTAAGCTCAAATAATTGTAGAGGGCGAAAAAAAAAATTAAATGAGTATACCGAGAGAGTGATTGAGAGAATGGTTAAAACTGATCCCAAAATTGGATCACCAAAGATTGCTGCGAACCTTGAAGAAACTGGAGGACCAGTCGTAAACCCTCAAACCATAAGAAATTTCCTAAAATCCAAGGGGTACAAGGGGTGCGTCTCGCGTAAAAAGCCATTTATATCAGCGAAGAATGCAGTAAAGCGATTGGAGTACGCAAAAAGCTATGTTGATAAGCCGGACGACTTTTGGAATAATGTTATATTCATGGATGAGCGCAAATATAACATCTTTGGGTCAGATGGCAGAAGATTTGTATGGAGAAAACCAAATACTGCTCTAAGAAAGGAAAACCTCACTCCCACCGTCAAACACGGTGGTGGAAATGTTATGGTTTGGGGCACAATGGCAGCTAGCGGGGTTGGAAATCTTGCATTTGTAGAGATTACTATGGATAGATTTAAATATTTATCAATCCTAAAGGAGAATTTGAAGCAGAGTGCCACAAAACTTGGTCTCGGCTCTGACTTCATGGTGGTCCAAGATAATGACCCCAAACATAGCTCCGAAGTTATACGAACCTACTTGCTTTAAATTGTAAATCCGTGCTCCCACATCCACCACAGTCTCCGGATTTGAATCCAATCGACCACTTGTGGGATATCTTGGAAAAAAAATTAGAAAGCACACAATTAAAAACAGAGAGCAATTGAAGAGGATTATCGAAGAAGAATGGCAAAATATTTCACCCGAAGAAACAAAAAAGTTAGTGGTTTCTATGAAAAGCCGACTGAGGGGCGTAATTAATGCAAAGGGATACTACACATCCTATTAACAACTTTTTAATTCTAAGCAAACTAGAATTTTTCTTTACTGTATGTACAATTTTTTGATGTAAGATATTGAAGATAATTTCTTTTGTGTTATTTTTTCCATGAATTCACTTAATTTATTTGCTTAAGTTTTTGTTATTGCTGAATTTATTAATTTATGAATAAAAGACAAAAAAAAATCAGAAAAAAGGGTTTGATACAAAAAGTGCTAACCATTATTTCCCAAGATTGATACTGTATTTACAATTTTTTGATGCAGTGTATTAATATTAAAAGTTAAAAGAGTTTAATACTTAATGTGATTCACTACTTGCTGTGAAAAATCTTTGAATTGCGATAAATTATCTAAATCATTCTACTGAATTTGTGTGTGCCGAGTTTTTTGCATATTGTATTTGTTGCATTTGAAAGGCTCGTACTTTACATTGCAATCGTTGTTGTGTGCTGATTTGCTTTTTGATCTCTCTTTTGTTACAGCTGTTTGCGTGGTTTGTTAAACGTCAAATACAGTGTGTCTAAAACTGGTCGCTTAATCCTGTGCGTTCCAAACTGTCAGGGTTGTATTTCTTTTCATTTGGTAAATTAAATTTTTCTTTAATTTTTGATAAAACTAAATTGCTTATCTCCTTATTTTTTATAAAGTGCTTTAATTACTTTTTTTAAAAATGTCGTGTATGTTTGAAAACTGTCAAATAAAAAGCGAGTCCGAACGCTTTGTAGCTTGCTGGTTGTGCGATGGACTTATCCACGCAAAATGCGCCAGGTTAACAGGTAGAATAGCGGACTTAATTAACGACGGAAAAGGCCTGCGCTGGTCCTGTACTAAATGTCGATCGACGGAAGTTCACTTATGCAAAACTTTTAGGCACATTAGAAACGGGTTTTCTGAAATCAGCAAAGATTTTTCATTGCTGACTGAAAAGTTCAAAAAGTACGAAAATATTTTCAAAACTTTAAAACCTCTAGATAGTTCGCCTAACTTGGAATGCCCTGACAATCGCGAAGAGAATCGCGAAAACAAGCGCAGACGTACGGATGATCTGCCTTCTACTTCAATGGCGCCGAACCTGCCTCCAGCCATTGAACTTATTGATTTGGCATCTCCAATACCTGGCGCGGTTGTTCGGGCAACGTCCAAAAACGCCCCCCCAAAGTCAGCAAATAAAAAAACTTTGGAACCACCAACGATGGAGCCCGAACCAATTACTGGAAGGAAGCTGGTTGTGGTCCCTCAAAAGAAATCGTTTTTTGTGTCTCGGTTCCATCCAGACACTACTGAAGATGATTTGAGGTACCATATTTCTTCAAAGGTTAAAGATCAAACCTTAACCGTAAGAAAATTTAATTTCGCCTACCAACGAAATATGTCCTCGTTTAAAATTGATGTATCCGGAAAAGATTTTAACTTTCTTTTGGACAGTTCTTTTTGGCCTCCCGGGGCTCTTGTGCGGGAGTTTGAGTTCAGACCCAATAGAAATGTTCAAAACGTAGCTAAAATCAGTCGTAATAATGTTGAGTCAAAAAACTAAGTACTAAGTCCGTGAATATCTTCTACCAAAATGTCAGGGGTTTAAATACCAAATTAAATGACCTGTATTTGAAATCTTTCCATTGTAACTATAACGTAATTGCTTTTACCGGAACTTGGCTAAAACCGCATGTTTTCAATTCCGAGTTTTTTTGTAACGAATATCAAGTTTATAGACATGATCGCTTGAACAAAGTCGGAGGTGGTGTTCTACTTGCCGTTCATTCCTCTATTCCTTCAGAGGAGGTTAATGTACCTAACACGGATTCCATTGAGTTTAAATGCATCCGCATCCAGCTAGAGAACGTGTACATGTACTTATCTGTTTGCTACATCCCTCCAGCATCTGATCTTTCAATCTACATGCAGCATGTCTCTCTGCTCAGAACTGTTAACTTGTTGACTAAAGCTTCTGACTCGATGATTGTTTTAGGTGATTTTAACCTACCCCATATTTCGTGGAACATATCTGATGGAAACATTATTCCAAATCCATCCAAACTGGTCTTTAATGACTTTTTGGATGGAATTTCTGATCTCTGCCTTAGTCAAATAAATGTTACCGCTAACAAGTTTGGCAAAATCTTAGGTTTAATTTATGTTGATGATAAAAACAAATTTTCTGTAAATCGTTGTGATCCGTTGGCTTTACCAGAAGACGTCTACCACCCTTCTATGGAAATATTTCACGAAACCATGAGTAATGGCCAATATACACAATGCTGCTCAAGTAGTAGCTTTGATTTTAACTTCTCAAAAGCCAACTATAAGAAATTAAATAGAGAACTGTCTAAATTAACTTGGCCTGAGCTTTGTGGCGATATCGATTCAAGAGTTTTATATTTTAATCAAACTATTTACTACTTATTTGAGAAGTTTGTTCCTAAACGTAAATTAACATATGATGATCCAACGCATGCTTGGTTTACTAAAGAGCTTATGATGCTGAAAAATAGAAAAACGCGTTCTTTCAAATTATTTAAGAAATCGGGGTTAAACAAACATTACTTGTTGTATTCTGTTCTACGTAAGAGGTACATCGACTTTAATAAAAAGTGCTATAAAGCCTATATCTCTAAAACAAAAAGAGACATTATTCCAAAAGCATGGAAAGAGTCGTTTCTTCTACCGCTTCATAAAAGCGGAAGCAAGGCTTCTATAGAGAACTATCGTGCCATAGCAAAGCTTTCTGCCATCCCAAAAGTGTTTGAAGCTATTGTTACCAATCAGCTTACGAATCCTATCTCTACCTTGATTTCGGACTGGCAACACGGGTTCTGTAAGGGAAAGTCCACCGTTACAACTTAAATTGAATTTACAAATCATGTCTCAAATGGCTTTAGAAAAAATCTGCACACCGACGTTATTTATACTGATTTCAGCAAAGCTTTCGATAAAGTGTGTCACTCTTTACTTATTCATAAACTGGATCAGTTGGGTTTCCAGCCGGACCTTAATCGCTGGATCTCTTCTTACTAGGCATGGGACTATTCGAATAAAAATTATTCGAATAAACAAAACTTTTATTCGGCGGGTACAATAAATTCCAATAGTATTTATTCGAATTTTTTATTCGTTTATTCGAATATTTTTGTTAATAGATTTTTAAAACGATATTCGCTGTTTTCTTTGCTTGTACCTATGAGCGTGCATTTATGTTTTGGATGTATGTGTCTATGTTTGCGTGTACAAATGTGTGCCCAAGCAGCAACAATATTTCCTTCATTATTCGAATAGTGGTAACGAATAGTTGTATTTATTCGGTTAATGGTGGTTGAATAGTTTTTGGCTTGTTATCTTAATAACTAAATAGCTATTTGTACAGTGTTGTGTGAATAATAAAATACAATTACTGGTAATAATTAAAGCTGTAAATAGACATTTACTATAAATAAATATGTATTTGTACATTTATATGTTTATGCAGTTACATTTGCTTGCTAGGGCTTCAAGCAAGAGATGCCAGGGCCAAAATTCATTATGTATGTATACTGTTTATTATGGTAAGAAAAGGACGGCTTTGTGCTGATTTTTCATTTTCACATGTGTAAATAGTTTAATTTGCGTAAAGCAACATACACAAAATAATGGCTGTGTTCGTAAATGCAACATGACTTGCAGGATAAGCAACAGTAGCATCACTGCGAATTTGACGAGCGATGCTGTTGATAGAATTTTTGACAATTTGCAAATACGTTTGTTTGCATTTTGGAACGCGTATAAATCTCAATCTAACACTAGACGAACTTTGTGAGCAAGGCAATTATACATTTTCTTTAAATTTAAGAAAAAGAAGCTATTGAAGTCAAAAATAAAAATGTTTAGGTTTAAATATTTGTCTTTAAAAAGAAAAATACCTAAAAACAAATCATTTATTAAAACAATAAATTCGTTTCCGGATTACATCTTCTATTCTCATTTCCGAATGAATTGGGCCATTTTTAAAGTGAGGTTTCATAAGTTTTATGAAAATTAATAATTTATAGTTTCACTTTAATTAGGCTTTTTTTCTTCTACCCGATTTGAACTCATCCTCCATATTCAGCCGTACTCTCAGCAATAGCTGTGTCTCCGCATTACTAAGGTTTTCACTAAAAGTTTAAAAATAATAATTTATACAATTATTATTAACATAATTTAACTAAATTTCAATACAAAAATTAAAATAAAACAGTTTTGCACTTACTTTTCGTCAGACATCGTTAAATCGTGATCAAAAGCAACTAAAATTTCTTTGATGCGAGTGATGAGCGACTCTTGATAGAAGTGTTGAATTTTAGAACGTTTGATTACACTGGTTTACAGCCAAAATGCACCAGAGACGCCATAGTGAAATTCCTATGTAAAATCCTAATTCCGAAAATCAAGGTTATTTTTACTTGAATGGTACCGTTTTTGAGATATTTACGATTTACCGTTATTTCAAAAAACAAAAAAGATGGCTCCACTTAATCGTGTATATCTCAAGAACAAACTGAGCTCTTCCAAAACGGGTTGCAAAATTTGAAAGCTTATAAAATTTACTATAATCAGTACATACAACACTTTTTGCTCGGTCCTGCAGATTCAAACATATTGAACAATCATTACGGATTTTTAAAATTTTTTTTTGTAAAAATATAAAAAAATTTGTACTTTGCGGGGAAGCATCTCGAAAACTTTTTGTTTTTTTTCAGATATTTTTTCCCCCCTCTAAGCTCTGTTTTATTACAAAAAAAATAAGCTATCAGGGAACAAAATCGATGAACTAATACAAAAGTTATAAGCATTCAAGTAAATATATCCATTTAATACTTAAGTACCCTACAAATAATAGCATATGTACATATGGTTCTGTCTTAACTCTATGATCTTATTTTATAATTGAAAAAGTTATGTGTCTTGTTTTGACGCTTATTTAGATTAGGATCGGTTTCTCTTATGAGAAACCAACAGTAGTCGCCCATCATACCGACATCCCAGAATCCTTGATACCGACTTTCAATCACTTTCATTTGCTGGTGAAACCTTTCGCCATGCTCGTCACTTTCGTCGCCAAGATTTTGCGGGAAAAAATTTAAGTGGGAGTGTAAGAAATGAATTTTTAAAGACATATTTACTCCTGAAAGAAAATAAAAAGTAAATTAGATAAATACATAAGTGACACATAATTTTCTTAGGATGGATTTATCTTTCAATTCAGAACAAATTTTTTGTTTCAAAACAACAAATATTTTTCCCGTTCTTGTTTGTTCGGAACTATCATCTTGTAGTTAGGACTTTTGTGTTTGCCTAAAAAAGAAGTAACGACCTTTTCAAAAGAATCCCACGCTGCTGCCTCCACTGGTGACAATAGTTCTTTGAAATGGTTATTGGTCCTCATTTTCCTTATTTGCGGTCCCACAAAAATCCCTTCCTTTATTTTTGCTTCTGAAATCTCTGGGAAGATTGTCTTCAAATGATGAAAAGCTTCGCCTTCTTTGTCCAAAGCCTTCACAAAGTTTTTGATAAGGCCGAGCTTGATGTGGAGCGGAGGTAGAATTATTTTTTCCTTCTTTATAAGTGGAGAGTATTTTATGTTATCTACCCCAACTTGAAACTCGATTCGTTCTGGCCAATCCTTTATGATGTAGTGGTCTTGACGAGCTCGGCTATCCCATTTGCATAGAAAGCAACAGTATTTTGTGTATCCACTTTGTAGACCACATAGCATTCCAACGACTTTAAGATCGGCACATATTTTCCAATCATGTTCTTCGCATTTGATTAACTTGAGCAATTTTTGCATTATCTCATATGTTTCCTTCGTATTTACTGCATGCGCGATCGGGATAGATGGGTTTTGGTTGCCAAAATGCAATAATACGGCCTTTAAACTTAATTTATTGCCGTCTATGAACAATCGCCACTCTTTTGAATCACATGGTTCACCAAATTGTTTGAATAGACCAGCAATGTCTTTGCAGTAACAAACACTGTCCTCCTTCGTATAGTACTTGGAAAATTCTTCGTGACGAGTTCTATAATATGTTACCTTAACATCGGATGAAACAAATTTAAATTGTTGTATTCGAGAGGCGTGTAGTTCGGCCTTTTCCTTTGACAATTCCAAATCCCTTATCCAATCATTGAGTTGTGCTTGTGACAAAGAATTTCTTTCGTTTTCCGTTTGAAATTCAGTACAACATGATGCCGCGTAATCAGATACTACTGTTGACAATGAAACTGGAGCCGGAACTAAAGTTAAATTTGATTCTAGCAATGTCGCTTCTGTTGAAATTAGTTCTGGTAATGACACTGTAGATACGCTCGCATAGGTTACTTTTCTGGACTTTCCAACCCCAAGTACTTTTGTAGTACAAATATAGCAGTCCGTTGAATGGCAAGTTGGTTCCCTCCACTTCATTGGTGTAATAAATTTCAGACGTCGCCTAAATAGATAGGGAACAAATTCCTAATTTTCACAACGTACGTTTTTGTTCCGGTTTCCGAAGACATCAATTCGACTCGGCATGTGGTGCATACAGTGTTCGGTGTCCATGGTTTTTAGGCTCAATTCCAAAACACTTATAGTATGTAACTTTCAAAGGATTTGAAAACACACGTCTCATACTTTTAACAATAAATTGACCGTAGCTGAAACAGAACATATCTGGATCATTTGTACACTCAAACTCTCGCGCCCTTTTATTCATTTTTTATTTTTAAGTAAATGACGGGTTAAAAACTGCAATTATAAACTGAACAGTATCCTTGCAGATATTATGAAGGAACAAGGCGCATGTACTCTTATTTATACTTAGATCCAGTAAAAATTCAAGCCTACCTAAACAAAAAGGTTCCCTAGTTCTACAAAGAAAACACTACCTGCCTCAAAAATATGCTCTTGTTTAAAATGTACCTAGGTTTGAGAAAACGACACTAACAGCTTTTTGTATCTAATAACTTTTCGAAAATCTACCTGCTAACTAACTGATATACGAATACTAACACATATGTACCAGTAGGGTACCTAAGCATTAAATGGATATATTTACTTGAATGCTTATAACTTTTGTATTAGTTCATCGATTTTGTTCACTGATAGCTTGTTTTTTTTGTAATAAAACAGAGCTTAGAAGGGGAAAAAATATCTGCAAAAAAACAAAAAGTTATCGAGATGCTTCCTCGCAAAGTACAAATTTTTTTATATTTTTTTACAAAAAAAATTTAAAAAATCCGTAATGATTGTTCACTATGTTTGAATCTGCAGAACCTAGCAAAAAGTGTTGTATGTACTGATTATAGTAAATTGTATAAGCTTTCAAATTTTTCAAACCGTTTTCGAAAAGCTCAATTTGTTCTTGAGATATACACGATTAAGTGGAGCCATCTTTTTTGTTTTTTGAAATAACGGTAAATCGTAAATATCTCAAAAACGGTACCATTCAAGTAAAAATAACTTTGATTTTCGGAATTAGGAGGTGATTTTCTGAACGTTCTGCTTGTGATGCAATTGCAGTTTGCGCGTCTTGATGCATTTACGAACAAATCTACCTACTAATGATCATCCTTAACAAGCCCATTCAATACAAAGAGATCGCAAATTTCCATCACCATACTACATACTTACATACATATGTATGTAAGTACATTTATATGAGTATTTAACAAAAAATAGGAAGCAGGTAGTATTATTTTGTGTATGTTGCTTTACGTAAATTAAACTATTTACACATGTGAACATGAAAAATCAGCACAAAGCCGTCCTTTTCTTACCATAATAAACAGTATACATAATGAATTTTGGCCTTGCATTTCTTGCTTGAAGCCCTAGCACAATACCTACCAAGGAAATGTAACTGCATAAACATATAAATGTACAAATACATATTTATGTATAGTAACTTTATAGTAAATGTCTATTTACAGCTTCAATTATTACCAGTAATTGTATTTTATTATTCACACAACACTGTACAAATAGCTATTTAGGTATTAATATAACAAGCCAAAAACTATTCAACCACCATTAACCGAATAAATACAACTATTCGTTACCACTATTCGAATAATGAAGGAAATAGTGTTGCTGCTTGGGCACACATTTGTACACGCAAACATACACACATACATCCAAAACATACAAAACATAAATGCACGCTAATAGGTACAAGCAAAGAAAACAGCTAATATCGTTTTAAAAATCTATTAACAAAAATATTCGAATAGTACTATTCGAATAAACGAATAATAATATTCGAATAAACGAATAAAAAATTCGAATAAATACTATTCGAATTTTTTGCAACGAATATTTTTATTCGTTTATTCGAATAGTGTTTATTCGAATATTATTCGAAAAAAATCCCACTCCTACTTCTTACCTTAGCGACAGAGTACAAAAAGTAGTGTTTAAAAATTGTCAATCTCCTCAGGAGTTCCTCAAGGAAGCCATCTTGGCCCGATTCTGTTCTTGTTGTTTATAAATGATATTTCTACAGTAATAGAATTTTCGAAAATGTTAATGTATGCCGACGATGTAAAGCTTTTCATGTCATTCGCATCATTCGAAAATAGCAATAAGCTTCAATCAGATCTAAATACACTAGTTACTTGGTGCGATTTAAATTATATGCCGCTTAATCTAAATAAATGTAAATACATGCGTTTTTCGAGAGGAATTTCACAGCTAGCTTCCTATACAATTAACAATTATAGTCTTGAGCAAATGTATGATTTTGTTGACCTTGGGGTTACTATGGATTACAAACTCAGTTTCAACTGCAACATTAACGTAACAGTCAATAAAGCTAGAGGCGTTCTAGCATTTGTTAAACGATGGTCTAAAGAATTTAGCGACCCTTATGTAACTAAAACTCTCTTTACTACATTAGTCAGACCGATACTTGAATACGGTTCTATAATTTGGAACCCGCGTTACCAGGTCCACGTGGATCGCTTAGAATCAGTTCAAAAACAATTTTTACTATTTGCCTTAAGATATCTTCACTGGGATCCCTTGTATAATTTGCCATCGTATACGAGTCGTTTAAAACTAATTAACCTTCACAGCCTTTCTAGTCGGAGGGAAATGCTTGGAATTGTCTTCATGATTAAATTACTAAATGGTTCAATCGTAAGCCCGTTTCTTTTGAGCGAAGTGAACTTCAATCTTACTTGAACTTTTCTTGAAACAGTGCCGAACTAATTTTGAATTAAATGAGCCTTTTCGTTGTTTGTGTCAAGATTATAATTCTCATTCTGGTACGTTTGATATTTCAGACTCACTATGCAGCATAAAAAAGTCTATTCTTTCTATCCTAAATACATAGCAACAATTTTATTTCATATCCTTTGTTTCTTATCTTTATTCTTAACAATTAACTTTTCGCTGTCAACTAATGATTTATTAATTGTGTAATCTTTTTTACTTAGCTGATGAGGTTTTCTCTGTAGCTGAGCAGTTTCAGATCTCGACGATTAACAAACCAAAGCCTTTCAAAGACTCGGCACGAAAGAACAATCCGCGCGTCATGGGGATGCGCCCCTCGCGCCGGTCGGGCGGGGTATGGTGGGTAATCCGTTGGGTATTATTATTATTAATATAATTATTATTACATACATATATTTAGGTGGTATTTTTCAACAGATGTGTGACGATGAGGTAAAGATTCGATGCGTTGACGCTTCTCATCCTGGTGCTTCCCACGACTCCTTCATTTGGAATGTTAGTGAATTGAGAGCTCACCTTGAGGAACAGTATTTACGAGATGAAGGGAACTTTTGGTTAGTAGGTAATATTAAGTTCTTTGAAATGCAAAAGTGCATAGTTTGATATTACATTTATTAATCAGGAGACGCTGGGTACCCTTTGGAACCATGGCTAATGACACCCCATCGAACCCCAGAAGCAGGCTCTATCCAAATGAAATTTAATGATGCTCATTCGAAATGTCGGAACTTGATTGAAAGGACTAATGGCGTGCTGAAAATCGATGGAGATGTCTTCTTGGAGCAAGAGAATTATATTACACTCCAAGAAAGGCAACAGAAATAATAAACGTTTGTTGTGCGTTACACAACGTATGCATACATTTCAAAGCATACACAGACATGATTGAATTACAACCAGCGGAAGAGCAGTCAACTCAAAACGGAAATACAGATAGAGTTCCTTTGACTTCTCCCCAGTACTTGGCTGCAGCTCAAAACATACGAAATAACATTGGAAACAATCTGTAGATTTTAAGAAAAACTCATATTTATTTTGAGTTCAATATTTATTTCTTTTGGTTTTTCCAAATTCATTAAATTCGCTTTTTTAGTCTTAATTCAGGTCTCACAATTCAAATTCTTATACTTATTTAAAGCGATTTAAATAAAATATAAATATCACAAATTCTTTGGTCGTCATAATGCCTTTCAAACTTAATTATACTTTAGCCTAAATGGGATAAAATATAAAGCAGTTCATAATTATGTACGTAAATAAATATAGGTAAAAAAATCAAAATCAGGTATTTCAATATAACTTAATACTAAAAAACAAAAATAATTCAAACATCACAAGTTCACTTATTTATTTATCTATTTATTAAACTCTAATCTAGAAAATATGAAAATTTTCACACAGATTACAAATAACAAACTACTAAATATGTGTATAAGTAAATATGTGTATAACCTTATCAACTAATTATGTAAATAACTCATTAAGTAACATTTTACAAGAATATTTGGTGGCGGAAAAATCCAGCCTCGCAGGGTTGGAAAGCGAATTAAATTCATTTAAAGCTCTAAAAATTGGAGCATTAGAAGCGTAATTAGTTCGAACCATGTCCAACCAGAAAATCCCATGACTCCTCAAAATCCTCTGTGGAATATTGAAGCTAATTTTACCAAGTAGAAATGGGGAGTCTATCACAACATTTATTAATTCAAAGACAAAGGTCAGGGACAAAATCGCCCTCCTACCATCCAGGGACTTTAAATTAATAAGCATACATCGACTTCTATACGAGGGAGTTGGTTCAGTGAAGTGCAAGGACCTCAGCGCGTAGCGGACGGAAACCTTTTGTACTCTCTCAAGTCTAGCAATATGACATTCATAGTAAGGTCTCCAAATAAAAACCGCATATTCCACCTTAGACCGCACAAGCGACGTATATAATAATTTCAAAGTATACGGGTCAGAGAAATCGGAGCTGAAACGTCTAATGAAAGCAAGTGCCGCATAAGCCTTTGCGATTATATAGTTTAAATGGCTTTGAAAAGTAAAATTAGAGTCGAAAACTACACCGAGATCGATAATTTCACTACGGGTGGCTAACTGAGATCCGCCTATTTTATATGAAGTACGCAAGGGACAACGGGACTTAGAGAAGGTTACATGTGAGCACTTATTTATGTTCAAAGGTAACTTATTCCTTTGACACCATACTGCAACATTATCCAAATTTACATATGTATATACATACCATCATTTTTCAACTTGACGAAGCATGAGGTTTTCCATAACCAAGTTATGCCTCTTCATTTCTTCCAACTTCTGCCTTTTTAACATCTGAATTTCTTTGAAATGTTTTTTTTTTTTCAAGTCGTACATCCTCTCCATTGATTTGTAAATTTTTTTAACTTGATCTTTTTGTTCTGTGGAGTCAGCAACTGCACCTTTTATGGTATCACAAAGCTCCATCTGAATACTTAATTCCTCTTGGAGGATCTCGGAGGAGGGTCTTTTTGATCCGTTTTTTTGGAAGAAGTCGGCCTCTCAAAAGATGGATCTTCGAAAGTTGGTGCTTTATGAGCAACAAATCCACTATCCGCTGTGGTCTCATTCACTATTTCACATTCATGCACTACAACAACCTCGTTCGCCACCTCATCCACATTCACCACCTCACACACCCTCTCCGCACACACATTCTGTCACCAATTCCACTCTCATTCACATCTTCCCCACGACTATCAATTTTGCGTGATGGCAGTCCACATATATTGCCGACTCCTGCCACCGACTCCTTCATACCAATAAGCTCAAAAATAGATCTCTCTGTAGCAGAGAACTTGTATTCCAGGTTGGGGCCACCACCAGTGCCTCTGCAATTTTTCAGATTACTGGCAGCCTTTTGTCGCACGTACTTTGAAAGTTGCAAAGAATAAGGTTGGCCAATACATAAGTCCGACACTTTGAATTGCACTTGCAGCTTTTCGAAATTACAAAGTTGTGTAGCGTATGGACATTTTTTTAAAAATTTTACTGATGAAAACAGTGAGCAGTTTCAATTAACAGAGCAAATGAACTGCAGGGCTCAATTACATGAAAGATTTCGAGTGTTTTCTAACCCATTTAGTTGTAGACGTAAAGAGAATTGTGAGAAAATGAACGTTGGATAGCAGATGAGCGACAACGTTCAATTATCAAATCAAATTTTGAATGTTTTCAAACATTTTCTCAGGTTTTTTTTTTTTATTTTACCTAAGAGAAGATAAAGATCGCATTTTTCATGGACGTTTATCAATAGTCTGTGGAAAATAAACATAGCACATTTCATATTTTCCGAATAGCGTCAATAAAACTTCTTAAACCTTATTTTTTATTATTTATAATAATAATAATAATAATAATTCCCAATGGATTATCCACCATATCGCGCCCGACTGGCGCGAGGGGCGCATCCGCATGACGAGCGGATTGTCGAGATCTAAAACTGCTCAGCTACAGAGAAAACCTCATCAGCTAAGTAAGGTAGATAAGAAATAGATAACACAATTAATAAATAATCACCCCTATTACGGTTGTCAACATCAAATGTCACGTCGTATTAATATCAACATCAATATCAACGTCGCGTCAATGCAAAACTGGTATTTACTTCATCAATGTATTGACGTTGACGTGTTATCGATAAATTAATAGCAAAACTACGATCCTTATACTTTTGACAGTTGTTTATTTACAATTTGTTGCGCATATAATTCTGCTTAAGATTTAAACTTTTGTTTAAAGATGTTTTTTTACATTATAAGCCGGTAATACTTTCCATCGAACGTCAAGTGTTAATACACGTCCAAAAATCTAGGTAGAGGTAACAATAATCTGGAGGGAAATCAGATATTTTAAGAATTTTGCGAGATATTTGCAGTTAAAGTTCACAATTTTTCTGTCATTTTCATGTGGTTGTTGTAATGGCACATTAGGCTAACCCAAAAAAGTAAAAAAGTGTGCGTACCGTGGCACGTTGCCACGGTTCAGGCAACCACTCGGAGTTGGAATGGCGTAGCCCAGGGTTTTTCTTTAAGCGCGGCCGAAGGCCGCCAATGCGGAAAGGTGTTCTGCACATAAATACCATGGATCACGCCCCGAATTGGGGATCTGACCCGGGTCGGTTTTTCACTAATAACTTTTCACTGAAACAAAATATCGGATTTCCCCCTCCAGGTTATTTTTACGGAGGTAAGGACGCTGCCTTACATAATCGTTGTATTGACGTTAGAGTCATCAAGCTTCAACTCATCATCCGAAGCTGAAAATGAACAAGACGGGTTTGAAGTTGATTTATCTGACGACTTGCAAAACATGGAAGCTTCGCAAATACGGCAACAAATTAAAGCTTTTTATAATTCGTTTTTGGTTGTTTTTATTAAAAAATATAAAATACTTCAGTACTTTCTGCATAAAACAGAAATATTTATTCTGTTTTTGAAAACTAATCTTTAAACAATGCAACTCATGCAACTTCCACTTTTGAGAACACCTTGAACCATTTTTTCTAGTTCTAAAATAAGCTGCGCAAATTGGTTATTGTTTGTTATTTTAATTTTTCTCTCCATTTTCCTGAATTAAATAAAAACTAAACAAATAAAGTGTGTAAAAAGGTATAATTCAGAATTATTTTACCAAATTTTTACAGCAGTATATTTAATTGAGCGCTTGTCGTCACCAAAAACTGTGTTGACAAGTTTTATGTTAACACCCGTCAATAGAATATCACTATTGTTGTCGTAAATACCAAAATAGTTTCAACAGCTGTCAATAGTTATCGAAATTGACAATGGCGATACCGATTCGTCAACAAAAAGTCAATACTTAAAAGTATTGACAACCGTAATAGGGGCGAATTAGTTGACAGCGAATAGTTATTGTAAAGAATAAAGATAAGAATCAAAGGATATGAAAGTAAATTGTTGCTATGTATTGAGGATAGAAAGAATTGACATTTTTATTCTGCAGAGTGAGTCTGAAATATCAAACGTACCAGAATGAGAGTTATAATCTTGACACAAACAACGAAAAGGCTGATTTGATTCAAAATTAGTTCGGCGCTGTTTCAAGATAAGTGGTTTAAAATCTCTTGATGGACGAGAAGGTACATTGAAGTTCACTTCGCTCAAAAGAAACGGGCTTGTGATTGAACCATTTAGTAATTTAATCATGAAAACAATTCCAACATTTTCCTCCGACTAGAAAGGTTGGAAGATTAATTAGTTTTAAGCGACTCGTATACGTTGGTGAAGATCTCTTAAGGGAAATAGTAAAAATTGTTTTTGAAATGATTCTAAGCGATCCACGTGGACCTGGTAACGTGGGTTCCAAATTATAGAACCGTATTCAAGTATCGATCTGACTAATGTAGTAAAGAGTTTTAGTTACATAAGTGTTGCTAAATTCTTTAGACCATCGTTTAACAAATGCTAGAACGCCTCTAGCTTTATTGACTGTCACGTTAATCTGGTAGTTGATACTGAGTTTGTAATCCATAGTAACCCCAAGGTCAAAAAAATAATACACTTTCTCAAGACTATAATTGTTGAGAAATTCCTCTCGAAAAACGCATGTATTTACATTTCTTTAGATTAAGCAGCATATAATTTAAATCGTACCAAGTATTTAACTAGTGTATTGAAATCTGATCGGCTTATTTCTATCTTCGAATGAAGCGAATGACGTGAAAAGCTTTACATCGTCGACATACATTAACATTTTCTATTACTGTAGAAATATCATTTATCTCTACATATAATAAAATTGTAACAGGTCAATGTCTGTACATGGCAGATATCAACAAAAAATTGATTGGGGGAAGCATTATTAAACGAGTAGAATCCAAATCAACCATTTTTTTAATTTTTGTGTGTCTGTCTGTCCGTATGTTTGTGGCCGTATCACTCTGAAAGTACTGAATGGAAATGAATGAAACTTTCTTCGTTGGATTGCTAGATACTCAACTTAAAATTTAGGATATTACTTTTTTCGATATCTCAACCGGTTTTGGAGTTATCGCCCAATATGTGGACCAGGGGGGACCAAAAATGTCTTAGTACAATATGGATGTCAAACGAAAGGTGTCAATGAGTGCTGTAATATGCGATGTGATCAATTGAAATATCCCAAATGGTTTCGGAGATATCTTGAAGTTATCGACGAATATTTGCAAAAAAAAAGTGTTAGTACAATATGGGTATCAAACGAATGGTGCCAATGGGTACTGTTATATGCGATGCGCTTAATTTAAATATCTCAAATGGTTTCAATTATATATCTTAAAAAATTTCGGATGGAAAAAGAGAAGGGTTGGTAGATGCCATGTACAGACATCGACCTGTTACAATTTTATTATATGTAGATATGTATTTCAAATTTCGAAAACAGGCCCAAATGTACTGTTTAATTGTTGTTGTGAACTATGCAATCAAGTTATAGAAAGAAAGTCGAACTTCGAAAAAGTGCGTATAGGCTATAATGATTAAATTCGGACTCAGTCTGTTATAAGTTCTGATACGCAGCGAAGCAAGCGGGCCTTACTAGTAAACAATAAGAACAGAATCGGGCCCAGATGGCTTCCTTGAGGAACTCCTGAGGAGACATAAATAACATCGGATTCACAATTTTTAAACACTACTTTTTGTGATCTGTCACTAAGGTAAGAAGAGATCCAGAAATTGAGACCCGGCTCGAAACCCAACTGATGTAGTTTAAGAGTAAGTAACGAGTGACACACTTTATCGAAAGCTTTGCTGAAATCAAAGTAAATTCAAGTAAGTTTGTAACGGTGGACTTTCCCTTACAGAACCCGTGTTGACAGTCGGAAATCAAGGTAGAGAAAGGATTCGTAAGCTGATTGGTAACAATAGCTTTGCTATGCCACGATAGTTCTCTATAGAAGCTTTGCTTTCGCTTTTATGAAGCGGTAGAAGAAACGACTCTTTCCATGCTTTTGGAAAAACACCACACTTTAGTGACAGATTGAACAAATTGGTAAGGGGTTTGTAAATATTGTGAGCACACTTCTTCAAAAAGCATGTAGGAATCCTATTAGGACCGTATTTTAAAGATTCCTTCAAGGTTTTCAGATAAATAAGAGCATCATTGTGTCGAAAGAGAGTCACGCGCCATGATCGGACGTGTATCTGCCGTGCTCTAAGTTTTTCTCTAATTTAAATTATACTTTCGCTTCTTTATTTGTGTTTAATGGCGCATACCTAACAATAAATTATTAGTGTTAGTGACATTGTCTTTTGTTAATCTTTTTTACTGTGCTTATCAAACTTTTTTTATTATTTCTGCTTGCCATGCCGTGTTTATGTGGTAATAGAGTTGATCGCGCGCAAACCTCAGTGCAGTGCGAGAGATGCAGAGAAATATATCATTTTAGTTGTGTTGTTGGTAACATGCCTGCGAACCAGAATTGCCTAAATGCCGATAATATATACATATGTGGTTCGTGTGCTCCCGCTCATCATGACGAATCTGATATTTCTCTTAACTCTTCGGTGCAACAACAACAAGCCATACACAATGACTTTAATAATTTTGCTGAGTTGAAAGTTGTTATCTCTCATCTTCTTTCTGCTGTGTCTGCTTTGCACGATGATAATGACTGTTTACGTCAAAAAGCAGATTCTCTCCAAGCCGAAGTTCGTGACTTGCACTTGAAGCTCAACGACAATAATTCAATGTTGGCTCATTTGCTTACTCAATTTGAAAAATTCTGCAGTGTAAACCAAATTGATAACAACAACTCTACTACATCAATGCAGCCTGCTTCTTCTTCATGCGCTCCAACAGGTGCTGCTGGGTCTGTCGACGTCGCTGCTAATGCTGATATTTTATCAGCTGGTACTGCTGTTCACCCTCCGGCGTTGCTGTTGCCGATCGATGGTACTACTGTTTCAACTGCGCCGGCAACTCTTACTTCAGATATTTCTCAATTTTCTTCGCCTACTTCGGTTAATGTTGATAAATCTCCTGTAGTTTTGGGTAACTTAAACGAATGGCAAACTGTCCAAAATAAGAAAAAACCCAACCGGAAAAATAGTTCAAAAATTAACAACAACAAATAAAGTGCTTCTAACATTGCTATTGCTAATGAACTTACTAATAACAATGCTGATGCTAGAGCAGGTACTAGTGCGGGTAATGCTGAAAGCAACAACAGTGCTGTCATGGCTCATGATGACATTAGGGCCCCCTCAAATAATGCTAAAAAAAATAATTTACGCTTTCTAGCAAAACCTCTCATTGTTGGGTCGAGCATTGATGGCGAATTAAGTGCCGTTTTAAAAAGGAAGTGGTTGCATCTCTCGCGCTTCTCTTCCTCGGTCACGTCCGACAAACTAAAATCCCACATTTCTCAGCATACTGGTATTGACGTAAACTCCATTGCTTGTATACCGTTGGTAAAGAGTGGCGTGGATCCCAAATCATTGCGTTATGTGAATTTTAAGCTGGGTGTTGAAGCGAGTTTAGTTTCAAAACTATTGGTGCCAGAGTTATGGCCTACAAACATTGCTGTGCGTCCTTTTAGTTTTGGTTCAAAAAACGACGGGGACCAACCGATGCTCAATGGCAATCGGTTGGCTCAGATGGAACAACGAACCGATTAAACCAGGATCCTAATATTCACTTTCTAAATGATTCAGGCCTTAGTCATAACCTCAAAATTTTTTATCAAAACATGTCTGGCATGAGAACGAAAGCCAACTCTATTTTTGCTGCTACATCTCAGTGTGATTATGACGTCATCGTGTTGGTAGAGACATGGCTTAATACTGATTTCTGCAGTGAGGAGTTCTTTAATAGGAGCTTTTATTCTGTTTTTCGAAGAGACAGAGATGGTGTGGCAACGAATACTACACGTGGGGGTGGTGTTTTGATAGCAGTCAAGACTATGCTTTGTGCTGCTGAAGTAACTCTAAAAAATAATGATTCCATTATTGAGCAATTGTGTGTGTCTATTTCGTGTATGGACGATATGCTTTTCGTATGTGTTTCTTATATTCCTCCTAATAGCTCTGATAATTTGTATTTTGATCATATAGATAATATTCTAAATCTAAATATCCCGAATGTGAATGCGCAACTTTGTGTATTGGGTGATTTTAATTTAAATAAAATTACGTGGTCTTCTATCTCTGATGAAGATATGCTTATTCCTAGTAATGTGAATAGTTGCAGTGAAATATGCGTTATCGACGGGTTGTTTAGTATACAACTAACGCAAATTAATAGCTTTCTAAATGTGTTAAGTAGACTTCTGGATCTCATTTTCATTAGTCCGGATTTGAAATTCCTATTGTATATATCCGTGGATCCTTTATCCGTAACGGACAAACACCACACTCCTCTTATCTTGGAAATTGGGTTTTATAAATATTCAAATATTTGTACTGACTCGATACTTAAATTCGACTACTCGCGGTGTGACTTTAATCTTGTTAATAACCTAATACTGAGTGAGAACTGGCCTAACTTGTTTGATGATCGGTCCCTAAATGAATGTTTTGACATATTTAAGAGTAAAATAAGTAGCATATCTTTTGATAATATCCCACGTTTATCGCCAAAAGTTTATAAACTTCCCTGGCATAATCGAAGGCTAAAAAAGTTAAAGAATCTTCGTAATAAATTTCATAAGCTTTATAAATGTTATGGGAATTTGGAGCACAAAGTAATGTATGAGAAATATTTGATCGAGTTTAACTGTTTAAATAAATTTCTTTATAAAAATTATTTGCTCGCGTTTGAAAGGAATATTAAATCTAACCCCAAGGCTTTTTGGAGTTTTGTTAATTCTAAACGTTCCTCGTCAGTTATCCCGTCCATATTGTCTTACAATGGTATGAGTGCAAGCACAGCTAATGAAAGGGCAAATCTTTTTGCTGAATTTTTTAAATCTAACTTTGTTGATAACTGTGTTCCGAGTGATATTTCTGGTGTTGGGCGATTGGTTTCTTCGCTTGATTTTGGATCCCTAGTTTTAACTGAGGACGACATCTTCGAAGCTATAAGGGACCTAAAATGCTCTAAGCAAGTTGATGCTGACAATGTTTCAGCTTTCTTTCTCAAACAATGCTCGCCTTCTATAGTGTATCCGTTATTGTTGTTATTTAATTTATCTCTTAGGTCTGGTTATTTTTTGGATGGTTGGAAAGTAACCTCTGTTACTCCAGTTTTCAAATGTGGTAGTAAAAATCAGGTATCAAACTATCGTCCAATCTCTAAAATTACTAATTTTGCAAAATTATTTGAAAAGATCATTAGCTCTAAAATTGCTTTTGCCACCAAACCCTATATATCGTGTACTCAACATGGTTTTATACCGGGCAGATCCACGGTCACCAATCTGACTGTTTTCTCAAACTATTGTATTTCAGCCTTTGTGGATGGCTTACAGGTAGATACAATTTATACTGACTTGTCAAAAGCATTTGATAGGGTGTCTCACGACATATTAATTTACAAGCTTGAAAAATTTGGATTTCATTCTTCCTTCTTGTCGTGGGTGAAATCATATCTAACTGATAGAATTAACTATGTTGTGGTTGACGGAGTGAAATCTTTTTCCTACAGAGCTACCTCTGGGGTTCCACAAGGTAGTATCTTGGGTCCGCTATTTTTTGTTATTTTCATCAATGATTGCTCTGATTGTTTTACTTTGTGTGAACATCTATTTTATGCTGATGACTTAAAAATCTTTAAAAAAGTAACAAGCTTTTCTGATATTGAAATAATGCAAAATGAGGTTAACAAGTTTCAAGAATGGTGTGATCGAAATATGCTATTGATTAATATTGAGAAATGTTGCTCGGTCACTTACAATAAAATTAGGTCACCACTTTTGTCCTCGTACTCCATTTCTGGCTCTGTCCTCAGCTCTACCAATACAATCAAAGACCTTGGGGTAGTTTTTGACTCGAATTTTACTTTTGTTGATCGTCTAAATTACATCATACCCAAAGCTTATTCGTCTCTTGCCTTCATTAGGCGTAATAGTTCGGAGTTTAAGGATCCTTATACTAAAAAACTACTGTATAGCACATTTGTTAGGTCCAAATTGGAATATTCCTCTATAGTCTGGAATCCATCCTATGAAGTACATTCCAATAGAATTGAACGTATACAAAAAAAGTTTCTAAAATTTGCATTATCTAGTATACGGTTTAACATGCCTATTCCATCTTATGTACCGCGCTGCAGACTTATCAATCTGCATACTCTTGCCAGCAGAAGATTGATATCTGGCTTAGTTTTTATTCGCGATGTTCTTAATGGGGCTATTGATTGTCCTTACTTACTGCATTGCATAAAACTCAATGCTCCAGCTAGAAATTTGCGTCATCATGATTTCTTTGCTATTGACCTCTGTAGAACAAGATATGCTCAAAATGAACCAATTATCAGACTATTATCGGAATTTAATGTTTTATGTAGAGAATTAAATGTAGACATATTTGCAAATCGCAATGCATTTAAAGAAAAATTGTTTTTGTTCTATTTTTAATATAATTTTATAGTATCTTCTTAGTCTTAGGTTTGTAATCCTTAGACTTAAGTGAATAAAAAAAAAAAGCAAAGGCAGTTATGATGTATGTATGTAAGTAACATTTTGCACTATAACACCTTTGTTTAATCTAGTCTGTAAGATTATTGTAAATCATAGACTGAATAAATGAAAATGAAAATAGTTGGACAATTAATTAAATTGTTGCCATGTAGCTCATAGGGATAATTTAGAAAGTCAGAATTGGTGACGGCAGAATAGTTAGAAGTGAAAAATTGCGCAAAGAAATTATGACCCAAAAGAAATAAAAAACGACCCCAAATAAGCTTTAGAAAAATACCAATAAAAGGCTCCGAAAAGAGTCCAAAAAGCCTCTAATTGGATGAATAAAACAAAAGCACCAATTAAAGGGCTCCGAAAGGCGTCTGAAAAGGCTCCAAAAACCCTCAGAATGGAGGAATAAAAGGTTCCGAAAAAGGTTCAGAAAAGCACCAATAAAAGGCTTCAAATTCATCGAAATCGGAATCGAAAGAAGCTCATGTTGGAGAGTAAAGCTCTGAGAAATGAGCGTTTTATGGCTCCGAAAGGAATCCTTTTTTGCACTTTTAGTTAGGTGGGATATGTCATCATATCACCAATTCTCTGTCAAATACCGAAAAATGTATACAACCAGAAAAATTTTGTGGGGTATAGTTTTAGGTATCAGAGTATGCAGTTTCAGAAAAGTTAAAGAACATTTAAATTTATGATGTATGGGTGTAGGTATCTGTTTCAGCAAATATGTTTATCTTAGTGAAAAATGTATGCGAATGCTAATCTAAATTAAACCCGCCCCCCCCAAGGCTAATTCCTGCGCACGGCCCTGTTGGGTATACACTATTTGTAAAAACAATACCTTATTCCATTACGGAATACATTTTGTTGGTGGTCCTGCCGAATTCAGCTCTTCCTCCATTTTCCGCCAAAATCAATTTACCACCTCTTTACTTCCCTTATGGAATCCTTGAGCAAATTCTGGATGGCTTTGTATCATGGTTATAAGCATTTCTATTTGCTGTTTATTTGTACTCTTCGACCTAAAATGAAAGGTATTGTAGTAAAATATGAATGTAATTTAGTCGATATGAACAAATATATGTAAATAGTTTTCCATTTGAAATACATTTACTTACATTTTTCTGTAGCTCTCCTCTTCGTATTGATCATGAAAAAATTCTGTATAAATGGCACTAAAATCTCCCGTTCACTCACATTCGTAATAGCTCCTTTTATCTCAAAACCGGTTTTCCCATTTCCGAACATTATTCAGAATAGGAGGAAAGAGAAAAGTGAAAAAATTCCCCAGGAATTTTTATTCAGAATAAGGGGAATGGGAGAAGAGAAAAAATCCGTGCGGAATTTGTATTTCGAATTGGGTTGAAAATAAAATCGAAAAGTGACTCACCCCTGGTATTGATCTCCGTACGTCCCCATAGGGAGTGTCTGGAGTTGGCGTCGCATCTTTACTTACTTCTTGATTTCTTACATTAACCTGCGGATCTCCTCCGGTGGAGCCTCCTCATCATGCGGCATATATGATGAGGCAATCACCATGCTGACTCCGTCAGCCGCCTCTATCGAAATTGTGGTCAAATCTGCATAGCTGTGGGATAAAACAAGAAAAGCATTGTATTTAGATTTTACAAGAACGCATGTCCTAGGCTTACCATCCTCGCGTTTGTAAAATATGTTGTAGCCCTTTATGGAGAGCCCCTTTATGTTGGTGTTTCACACCCAGGGTTCCTGAACAAGGGCGATGTCCACGTTTTCCTCCACCAGGAAAACGGAAAGGTTGTCCGACGCCAGCCGCTAGTGCTGGAGGTTAACCTGGACAACCCTAAGACCCATCCTAACTACTGGGGTCCTGGTTCCTGGTCGACGAGCTGCAGGTCCTCCAGGCGCCTGTTTGTATCGTCAACCGCATCCGGGCCCTCATCATCCTGAGAACCCCGCAATATCTTCACCTTGGCCCGACGAATGCCGAACGTCAAGGCGAATTCTGCCTTCTCCAGCGAACCAATACTCTCCTCATTAATGAGGAGGACAAAGGAGAAGCTGTTCCGCTGAGATGCCTCTGCCTTGATGACCACCCAATCATCCATAGGCACCTCGCGGTTGTGAGCTTGCAGATACTTGATCAGCGTCCCGCTGTCAATCTTCATACGGCGGATCCATATCCTCGCTCTCGGTCTTTTAGGTATGTCGACGGCTTGGATCAGTTTAACCTTTAAGCCACCCCCAACGTCGCCTAGGTCCAGCAGGCACTTCTCCAGGAAGTCCTTTGACTGCTGGTCCTCGCGTTTAACCACCCTGTGACCGCGGACAACTTCCGCCGAGTCGAAGGAAGGCAGACTACCATCTGGGTTGGCCAGCACGAATTGGATAACCATTTCTGACAGCCTCGCCTCCATCTCTCCCCACTTCTCCAGGACGGACCTGCCGCTTCGACAAGAGCAACCTCCAGGTTGCTCCTTACCGCATCGGCAAAAGATTTTGCCCCCACCCGCGCTCCGGCTGAGGTAGATGCCTCCTCCTTTGCTTAATGAGTTTTTATCGCAAGTCTCGTAACGATTACGTTGTGAAAAGTGTTTCTGCATGAAAAAAATTCACCTTGCGATATATTCGTGGTGTGTTATGAAAAAAATGATAAAATTATAGGCCACAAGGCTTAGGTGCCACATAGAACATTTGACATACGCCACGTAATTGTCTTAATAGCCTAGTAGTTGTGATGTTGCCCGAACCAGCGGGCGATTCCGAGTTCGAATGATATGATTATTATATATTGACACAATTTTTATTTCTTTCAACTTTTTTTTGTATATATTTTTTTTTTTATATTTTTCTAAGAACTAATTTTTAGTAAATATTAATAACATTAAAAATTTGCACACAATGCAATTTTCTTGGATTTTACGCTTGTTATCACTGCCATTATAGGCTGCGTTAATTGTATCGATCGCCGTATCGAAAATACATTTTTACCACGCTTATAGAAACACTGCTCAGCGATAACTACATAACAGGGTTTCACTTTGCGTTAAAGATTAAGTTAGGTCATGTTTTCCAAAATGCGCCAAATAAAAATTGCTGAACCTGAAATTATTATAAGAAATTTGTAAGTTTTGCGAGCTCAAGACCAGATAATAATAATTTCTTTCAGTTTTTGTTTTAAATGTGTAGATGAAAAAAAACGTTAACAACTCTGTGATAAAATATGTTGGCACGGATAAAAAACATAGGGGTTATATTTAATAGAACTTTGACGTGGAGTAACCATATTTCCTGCACCATTCGAAATCTTTGGGCTACTCAGCATTTTACACCAGTAAAAATACGACCGAAGTTGTTGTATGGTTGTGAGCTGTACTCTAGTTTGTCGTAGTAAACTAAATGTTTTGTATAATAATATAGCAAGATATGTGTACAGTAAAAGTCGCTATGATTACATTTCTAGGTTCTCTGAGCAAATAGCTTCTGTGTCTTTTGATAATTTGTTAAAATTTAAATGTTTAGTTTTGTTTCATAAAATTATAACAACAAATGAGCAACGATATCTAAAAGATCGACTGGAATCATCCAGATCCACGCGTTCGCTTAATGTAGTCCCTGTCAGATTTAGTTGTTTGGTGTCCAAACGCCAATTTTTTGTGTCCTCCATCCGCTCTTGAAATACTCGGTACCCAAAACTCAAAGTACCTTGCCGAATGCTGCTTACAACACCTTCTTCTTTTCCATGTACCTTTCTTTTTTTTCACTACTTTCCTATCATCAGTGAATTTCTCCTGCCATCATTTCTGTATCACACCCCCATTGCGATTTTAGTAGAATATAAATTTTTTGATTGAGTCGATTGTATTTTATTTTGGTATTGTGTAACTTGATCGAACAGAAACTGCTAACCGCTTAGTAGTCGATTATCTATTCGTGTTCGACACTCGCAATAGGGGCGTCTATCACTTCTTTGTGTCCTATTGTTTAGTTTAAGTTTATATATATATATATAGATATATATATATGGCGCGATATACAACAGTTATATCATCAACCTCCTAGGAGATTTTTGCGACGAGCATCTCTTCCAATTTGTGGTGTGCGGCTTTGAAATTTTTTCCTACAAATTGGCGGGACCTACGGTTTTTCGCCGACTCCGAACGGCATCGACAAAGCAGATGAATTTTTGCTGAGAAGCCTTTCATGGCAGAAATACTCTCGGAGAGTTTGCCAAACCACTGCCGAGGGGCGACCCCGTTTTGAAAAAACAATTTCAAACCCCTTTTTGATGTAACCTGTACCAGGGCTCGAACCCGGACCTTCGGTGTGGTAGGCCGACAACACTACCTCCACACCACGGTGGCCGCTATTAAGTTCTTATATATAATTTTAAAATAAATGGCAAGCACGGTAAATATAACTTATGGTTGTGTGCTTGACCGAAATAAATAACTACGAAATACTACGCGCAGCCAAAAGCCGCCAACGCAGAAAGGTGTGCTGCACATAAACACCATGGATTTGATACCTCTCCCGACATTTTTGGACTTGTTTGTGCAGTTGACGTGGATTGTAAAGTATTATCAAATTAATTGCTCACTGTTATTTGCTTTATGCATTTCTTTAAAAAATTGTTGCGGAAGAAAAATACTCAAATAAATACAAATAAGTCGCTTCTATTAGCTACTCACTTTTTTATCAATCTTTTCGTTAAAATAATTTTTTGTGGCAGGAAAAACTTCAACGGCATAGAAAAATAACATTCGACTAATTTTAGCAGTTTTGGCGAAGCGAATGTGACTTTTTCGCCACTGGCAATTCGAAAAATTCATCTTCGCTAATCAAGCCGCGAAATTCGCAGAATTTCAATTCGCTTCGCAAGTGACAGTATGCAAAAAAATTCGAAGTTTGTGCTAGTAATTCCAAATGTAGTTGCATTTTGACTCACACCAGAAATCTCTATATCTAATCGCTGCGATAACTCGCTTGTTGTTTTTCCTCCTATCCACTTCAAAGATAATTTATCAATTGGCCCATTCAAGCCAATGGTTTTTGCTATTTGTTCTTCGATTAAAGATATTTTCTAACCATCATCGATAAATGCAATGATTCTACAACTACTTTTTGGTCCTTTGATTTCCACCAGTAGAAATTAGAGAAAAGTTTGTTTACGAAGTTTCTTTGCGAGTATAGTGACGACATTTGCTGTATCAGGTGCATACTTTACAACATCTGCAATGTTTGTACTAGGCGCTGACTTGACATTACCAACAAAAGTTTTGGTACTTAGTTCGTGCAGTAACCGGCTATAACATCTACCGCAAAAGTTAGTCCACACTCGCGACATATATTACATTTCCACAAAACAACTTATCATATCTCGTGGAACATATCTGAAGGAAACATTATTCCAAATCCATCCAAACTGGGCTTCAATGACTTTTTGGATGGAATTTCTGATCTCTGCCTTAGTCAAATAAATGTTACCGCTAACAAGTTTGGCAAAATCTTAGATTTAATTTATGTTGATGATAAAAACAAATTTTCTGTAAATCGTTGTGATCCGTTGGCTTTACCAGAAGACGTCTACCACCCTTCTATGGAAATATTTCACGAAACCATAAGTAATGGCCAATATACACAATGCTGCTCAATTAGTAGCTTTGATTTTAACTTCTCAAAAGCCAACTATAAGAAATTAAATAGAGAACTGTCTAAATTAACTTGGCCTGAGCTTTGTGGCGATATCGATTCAAACGTTTTACATTTTAATCAAACTATTTACTACTTATTTGAGAAGTTTGTTCCTAAACGTAAATTAACATATGATCATCCAACGCAAGCTTGGTTTACTAAAGAGCTTATGATGCTGAAAAATAGAAAAACGCGTTCTTTCAAATTATTTAAGAAATCGGGGTTAAACAAACATTACTTGTTGTATTCTGTTCTACGTAAGAGGTACATCGACTTGAATAAAAAGTGCTATAAAGCCTATATCTCTAAAACAAAAAGAGACATTATTCGCAATCCGAAGTCATTTTATGATTTCGTAAATTCTAAACGAAAAGTTGTGGGATTTCCCTCAGCCATTAAATATAAAGACATTTCATCTAGCGATAATCAAGATATCGCAAATTTCTTTGCGCAATTTTTCAATTCTAACTATTCTGCAGTCACTAATTCTGACTTTCTTAATTATCCCTATGAGCTACATGGGAACAATTTAATTAATTGTCCAACTATATGCGCCAATGATGTTCTTATTTATCTGAAAACCTTGAAGGAATCTTTTAAATGCGGTCCTGATAGGATTCCTACATGCTTCTTGAAGAAGTGTGCTAACAATATTTGCCAACCCCTTACCAATTTGTTCAATCTGTCACTAAAGTGTGGTGTTTTTCCAAAAGCATGGAAAGAGTCGTTTCTTATACCGCTTCATAAAAGCGGAAGCAAGGCTTCTATAGAGAACTATCGTGGCATAGCAAAGCTTTCTGCCATCCCAAAAGTGTTTGAAGCTATTGTTACCAATCAGCTTACGAATCCTATCTATACCTTGATTTCTGACTGTCAACACGGGTTTTGTAAGGGAAAGTCCACCGTTACAAACTTACTTGAATTTACAAATCATGTCTCAAATGGCTTTAGAAAAAATCTGCACACCGACGTTATTTATACTGATTTCAGCAAAGCTTTCGATAAAGTGTGTCACTCGTTACTTATTCATAAGCTAGATCAGCTGGGTTTCCAGCCGGGTCTCAATCGCTGGATCTCTTCTTACCTTAGTGACAGAACACAAAAAGTAGTGTTTAAAAACTGTGAATCCGATGTTATTTATGTCTCCTCTGGAGTTCCTCAAGGAAGCCACCTGGGCCCGATTCTGTTCTTGCTGTTTATAAATGACATTTCTACAGTAATAGAATTTTCTAAAATGTTAATGTATGCCGACGATGTAAAGCTTTTCATGTCATTCGCATCATCCGAAGATAGCAATAAGCTTCAATCAGATCTAAATACACTGGTTACTTGGTGCGATTTAAATTATATGCCGCTTAATCTAAAGAAATGTAAATACATGCGTTTTTCGAGAGGAATTTCACAGCCAGCTTCCTATACAATTAACAATTATAGCCTTGAGCAATTGTATGATTTTGTTGACCTTGGGGTTACTATGGACTACAAACTCTGTTTTAACTGCCACATTAACGTAACAGTCAATAAAGCTAGAGGCGTTCTAGCATTTGTTAAACGATAGTCTAAAGAATTTAGCGACCCTTATGTAACTAAAACTCTCTTTACTACATTAGTCAGACCGATACTTGAATACGGTTCTATAATTTGGAGCCCGCGTTACCAGGTCCACGTGGATCGCTTAGAATCAGTTCAAAAACAATTTTTAATATTTGCCTTAAGAGATCTTCACTGGGATCCGTTGTATAATTTGCCATCCTATACGAGTCGCTTAAAACTTATTAATCTTCACAGCCTTTCTAGTCGGAGGGAAATGCTTGGAATTGTTTTCATGATTAAATTACTAAATGGTTCAATCACAAGCCCGTTTCTTTTGAGCGAAGTGAACTTCAATGTACCTTCTCGCCCATCAAGACATTTTAAACCCCTTATCTTGAAACAGTGCCGAACTAATTTTGAATTAAATGAGCCTTTTCGTTGTTTGTGTCAAGATTATAACTCTCATTCTGGTACGTTTGATATTTCAGACTCGCTATGCAGCATAAAAAAGTCAATTCTTTCTATCCTAAATACATAGCAACATTTTACTCCTTTGATTCTTATCTTTATTCTTTACAATAACTATTCGCTGTCAACTAACTATTTATTAATTGTGTCATCTATTTTTTATCTACCTTACTTAGCTGATGAGGTTTTCTCTGTAGCTGAGCAGTTTTAGATCTCGACGATTAACAAACCAAAGCCTTTCAAAGACTCGGCACGAAAGAGCAATCCGTGCGTCATGCGGATGCGCCCCTCGCGCCGGTCGGGCGGGATATGGTGGGTAATCCGTTGGGCATTATTATTATTATCTTTTACTTTGCACTTTTTTTCGTCAATTTGCAAAACTTTGTGTTCCTCAGAACTGTTATAAGTGATAAGTTGCAGTTGATAAATGAATTTTGCAAAGTCTTTGCAATTTTTGTACTCTCTTTGCAATTTATGTTCCACCTACGTTCTCTTGTGCAAAGTACAAAACTAATATTGAAAAGGGTAATTTGCAAAGACTTTGCAAATAAATGCGTTCTTTCGTTCCTCAAAAACGGTAAATTCAATTTTTGCAAGGTAAACGATCGCTTTACAAATTCGTATTGTTATAACTAGTCAACCTTTAAAAATGTTACGACGTGAGTTTTTGTTCGACAATAGTGAAGACGCGGCTATAACGAGAAATTGTAGAGACCTAATTAATTTTTAGGGCCTACAAAATCGCTTAAATCAAATCCAAGTGGAAATCCTTTTAAATAAAGTTGGAGACAAAAAAAAGTAGTGCACAATACACAGCGCAGTCATGCTTTGTCGACTGAAAATCAACTGCTACTGTGCTTGCATTGGCTCAGAAATGGTTGCCAGTACCATGGAGCTGCAACTATGCATGGTGTTGCAAAATCAAGAGTTTGCAGAATCATCCATAGAGTTGTCGATTTATTAATAGACGATTTATTTCAAAACACAGTGCGATGGCCCGATGATGTCAGTGGTATTGATGAAAATGGCTCTTTTGTCTTTTATTACATTTAAAACTGCATGTTTTATTTCTATTTTTATTTTGCTAATTTTAAGCAGACCTGTTAAGTAATGATTAATAATCCTAATGATTACCGGTTTGATTGATTACTTTTTGGAAAAGCATAGTAATGATTGATTACCCATTGTTTACGGGTTTTAATGATTATTCTAAAAAACAATCAAAAAGCAATCATGATTTTTTATGATTTAGAAAAAACAATTATTATTTATTATTATTTTTTGTACCTATTGTTTCATAGATAGAAATATGCATAAGCGATGGATAAAGTTCGTTTTTGTACAAATTTTACAGTTTTTTTGCGGTTTTAGAAAACATTGAAATTGTATTGTATTATATTCAAAGGAAGTAGATATATATGTAAGAAAATAAAAGATAAATAAAACTACTCTGTGAAAACTGTGTAGCTGAACCATCGTCGGTGAACACTTAACTTCGAAAATGTCGCAAGCATTCCTTTCAGACTACATAAAAATACTCAGCAAAAAGACCAAAAAAAATCAAAAAATTATCAAAAAAAATCAAAAAATAATAAAAAAAAAATCAAAAGTAATCAAAAACAATCCAAAAATTTTATTTTGATTACTTTTGATTAGTTTCGATTTTTTTTTGATTATTTTTGATATTTTTTTGATTTTTTTCTAATTCCAATCAATTAGTAATTTGGAAATTTCTGAAAACAATTAAAATAATCATTAATGATTGAAAAAGCTGTTCAATCAATTGATTACTCAATTCTAATGGGAATTTAACAGGTCTGATTTTAAGTATATACTTTACTAATGCAGAGTGATTAGTGATATGACAGAAATGCAAAGTTGACTAAACGCATTGTGGAACACGCACTTTGCAAAAGGGCTCAATGATTTTGCAGAGAGTGAAAAGTCTTTGCAAAAATATTCTCTCTTAGCAAAGCCTTTACAAAACTAAGCTCAACGCATAGTGAGATTTGCAAAGAGTATATACATTGTGGAACAGAAACACTTTTCACTTTCAAAATAAAAATCGATAAGTGCAAAGTGAAAAGTTGATAAGTTGTTTGTGGAATAGGGGCCTGGTCCCAACCACCAAGCTCTCCACCCGAATCCGCAAAACGGGCCAAGTCTCACGGTTGGCAGAGGTGTAACTAAAGTAACTTTCACTTTTCCTAGGCATTAGACTACGTAGCCACTGCATCATATTCCAGGCCGAACTTACAGCCATAGAGGGGGCTGCCCGCTGGCTTCTCTAAAAACTGCACATAAGTGCGATCAAAGCTGTTCGAGGTGGCAACACTGCTTGAAGACAGCTCTCGACTGCAGGAAATCGCTAAATGAACTGGTTGCCCACAGCAGATGTTTTCCTTTCAGATTAGGACATTTAAATCAGGTTTGCCACCATGTTTTCATTTTTTTAAGTCCTTGGATATCGGGACACTAAGCATTTAAATTTTAACAAATTATCAAAGTCACAGAAGCTATTTTCTCAGAGAACCCAGAAATGTGATCATAGCGATTTTTACTGCACACATATCTTGCTATATTATTATACAAAACATTTAGTTTACTACGACAAACTAGAGTACAGCTCACAACCATGCAATAACTTCGGTCGTATTTTTACTGGTGTAAAATGCTGAGCAGCTTAAAGATTTCGAATGGTGAAGGAAATATGGTTACTCCACGTCAAAGTTCTATTAAATATAACCCCTAAGTTTTTTATCCGTGCCAACATATTTTATCACAGAGTTGTTTACGTTTATTTTTTTTTTGACTACTCTTGATTATTTTTATAATCGTGAAAATATCATGATTATTTTTAATTTAATTAAAAAGTATACTAATTGATAACACAGTGCCACAAAAAAAAAAGTTAATACACTCATCAAGCGACCTAGCTAAGATAGTTTATCTAGTCAAGCGAAGATCCCCTGCGGGTAGGGGTTTAGAATATGCCCGCGGTAGGCATACCGGTCGTAAGAGGCGACTAACATGCACAAAGGTAATGATGTGCAACTCGATGGTTGATCTACGGATATGATGCCTCTCACCTGCAACTACCCATCTCTTCTTTCCTTTCGGAAGGAGGGATGACATGACCTAGAAGGTTCCACTGGTCATACCAAATCGCGACCACGACAGTCGGGCAGTACCGCAAGGGAGTACCGGAGCGTACCGGATTCATATCTGGCCAAGGACTGTTATTTCGACAACACTCCCCAAAACCTTCGGGGAGTGATTTTGTTGCTAAAACAACAACAACAACAACATCTAGTCAAGTGTAACACGAAACGGTATTTGAAAAACCGCTGTACCCTCAAATTTTTTTTATTGTTATAAACCCGGTTTTTCAGAATCTTCTTTAAAAAAAATTATCAACCGATTTAAAACTTGTCAACGGTTTTGGGTAGAGAAGTGTTGACACTTTCGAAATATATATAGTGTTTTATTCATTTGAAAAAAGTATATGTTTTTTAGCCAGAAGTTGAAATTTTTGGAAATTTCATCCGGTTTTCCGGTTTCGACGTCATTTTTTTGCCACTAATTAACAATGAATGAACCTCTTTGAGCATGTGTCATCGAGAGGCATTCACTACTTAAATATACCAGTTTTTATTTTTTGAAAAGGACTTCAAGTCCATTAGTCCCACCAAAGTACGTTGAAACGTATGGATGTGTTTTTGTAATTCGCCTGGCTTCCACCTTCTATTAATTCGCCTTGGGTTTTACTATCCAAATAAGTATTTTGTATCCCATATGTGCATGAAGTATTTGTTTGATTTAGGAGACAACTGCTAAACCACGTAAAAAATTATTGGGAAAGGTATCCATAGACACGTTTTGGCATCGGTGTAAATAATCCGAAAGCGAAATTTCGGTTTTTTGTTTCAGTGAAAAGTTATTGGCAATGAGCCAACAAATGACCCAGGTCAAAGGTCCAAGTAATTTATGTGCAGAGCACTTTTCTGAATAGGCGGCCTTCGGCAGCGATTCAAAAAAAACCACCACCGCGGTGCACCGGCTACGCGATTCCCAGTATTTCCGCGCAGAAAACACTTTTGCATTTATCGCGCAGAACACACTAATGCCCTAGTACTGTGATTACAACAACCACATAAAAATTTTCATCTTTAGTTGCGAATATCTCTTGAAACAAACAGAAAATCGAAATTTCGCTTTCGGATCATTGATACTGATGTTAAAATCCGTCTTTTGATACCTTTTCTGATATTTTTGGACGCGATATACATAGCAGTTGTTTCCTAAAGAAAACAAATGCAGAAGTGGGTTTAATTTCTGGCAAAAACTAAATAAAAACAGGGGACAACTCTGGCTTGAATACTTTTGTTTGAAAGGGTGTTCAATCCCCTGTCATTCGAAACCAAATTCATTCAATTGGCGAAGGACATAAAAAAACAATTAAAACATGCCAGCAACCCTGATTTAAATGTTATAATCTGAAAGTAATCCTCTTTCATATGATATTTATTTAATTAAGACAAGCGGTTCGGTGGCTATTCTAGAGGATTTTATTCAAAAAAGCAATTAAAACTAATTACGGTCAGGTTTTTGATCCAGGAAGTCCTGGGATGATACAAAGTTTAATAATTTTCTTTAGGGACAATATCTAACCCCGGACTTTCATGGGATCGAAATAAAAAATAACTTTTATTTTCCGTCCATGGTCAAATGCCTTCTATAGCAGCTGTTCTGTCAGTTTTCCCCAAAATTCAGAATACCTACTTTTCACAAATGCAACTTCGATTTTTCGAAGGTCGTTTGTGCTACGGAGAGATGGAAGATGGGAAAAAATTCCCAAAAATCTGCGTTCCGGATTGAAGGAAGGGGAAATGGGAGAAATTTGCGTTCAGAATAGCTATAATCAAGGCAAATTAAACAAGATACATAGAATTGACAACTGAAACATTTTGTTTTTGTAGGCGATCCTACTTCAAAAAAGTAAAAACCAACGTATTTACCCTTTACTGGTCCACGTACAATATTTGGCCCCATACAATTGTATTAAAAAGTTAAACCGCATTTGCAAAAGTCCAAAGTTATTATAATTACAATACCTTTGTTTGGTTGTTGTGTTTTCCGACAGGGTGGATACTGGATTTATATTGGAACGAATTTCCGTCGTCCCTTGTCAATTTTCGTTTTGTAGCAAACCGGTTTCGTCGATGCGACATCTTCGGGGACATGTCATAGCCCCAAGTGGCAAAATCCCAAGAAAAAAAATTGGGATTATGACACTCTCTTGCAGTGTCATAATCCCAATTTTTTATATATAAATAAGAATGAGACAAAATCCCAATTTTCGGTTTTTCACTAATAACTTTTCACAGAAACAAAATATTGATTTTCCCCCTTCGGACTATTGTTACGGAGGCCCGATCCACGTTTTTTATGTGCAGAACACCTTTCCGCGTAGGCGGCCTTCGGCCGCGCTTCAAAAAATAACCCTGGGCTACGCCATTCCAACTCCGGGTGTGTGCCATAGCCGTGGCTACCGCCACGGTGATGTCCTTCTAATTTTTCAGCTCAAAGGTGTCAAAAACCCAATTGGGAGTATGACACTCCACTGCAGCGTCATATTCCCAAGTAAAAAAATTGGGATTATGACACTGCAGGGGGTGTGTCATAATCCCAATTTTTTTACTTGGGATTTTGCCACTTGGGATTTTGTCATGGCACCGACATCTTCAATGCTTTATTTCGTTCTCCAAGAAAATTTTTTTGGTTATGTAAATTTTTCTGTATTTGATAGAGAATTGTTGATATGGTGGCATATCCCAGCTAACCAAAAGTGCCAAAAAAGACTCCTTTTGGAGCCATAAAACGCTCATTTCTCAGAGCTTTACCCTCCAAAATGAGCTCCTTTTGGAGCCCAAATGGAGCGAAAAATCGTGGAGCGCGCACTCCAAACGGAGTCATAAAAAAGAGTCCGAAATGAGTCCGATTCCGATGAAGTTGGAGCGTTTTATAACTCTTTTGAACTGAACTTCGGAGCCTTTTATTGGTGCTTTTCTGAACCTTTTCCGGAGCCCCTTATTCCTCCATTCTGATAGTTTTTGGGACTCTTTTATTGATGCTTTCTGAAGCTTATCTGGGGTCGTTTTTTATTTATTTTGGATTATTTTGGAGGCCTTTATCGATATTTTATGAAACTTTATAAATAATAAAAAATAAGGTTTATGAAGTTTTATTGACACAATTTCAACAGACTATTGAAAACATCCATAAAAAATGCGATTTTATCTTCTGTTAGGTAAAATAAAAATGAAAATGCTTGAAAACATTCACATAATTGAACGTTGTCGCTCATCTGCTCTCCAAGTTCATTTTCTCACAATTCTCTTTACGCCTACAACAAAAAGGGTCAGAAAACACTCGAAATCCCTCATACAATTGATCCTTGCCAGGCGCGTATTCAGGGGGGGGTTTCGGGGGTTCAAACCCCCCCCGAAATTTCCGAAAATTAAAAAATATACGTCTGTACTAGAATAATTACCTTTAAAACCTTTAAAACCCCTGTTAAGAAATTAGCATTAATAGCAATAATGAAAATACGAAAGAATAAAATTAAATAATATTTCACATTGAGAGAAGTTATTGGTAGTCGCTAATCAATTGTCAGAGGAAGTCTGAGAGGTCACAACTAAATTCCTGCAACGGTTCACTCATTTGGCCCTTTAAGAAATTCGCGCCAAACTAACTGCTTTTCGAGCTATGAATACAGCGGGCAAAAATCGTAAAAATGAGTGTCCCTCGTTATTAGAGTCACGGTATCCAAAGGTTTAACCAAAAAAATTAACAAGAAGTTAAACAAAATTTCCAAAAATTACTAAGCTGTACACAACGCAGTCGTATTGAATTATCAGAGAAAGTAACAATTAAATTGTACTTATACTTGTGAGGTGATACTAAAAAGTGACGCTAATTTGGCAAAAAAAGATTGAAAACGTTTAAAAGAAAGCCCGGTATGCTGTTGAAAAGAAAATGATTAAGAAATATTTTCAAGTATTTCTTGACTATGAAATTGTCATGAATAGCCAACAAATCGCACCCTAAATACAAAAGGGGCACAACTCAAAAAAATTTCAGGTGGTTTTTTTGACATTTATCCTTTCACAAACGCTTGATCAACTATAACAGCCGATTTTTTATACCTAGTAGTGCTTCGCACACAAGGTATATTAACTTCATTCGCCTAACGGTAGTATGTAACGGCATAAACGAATCAGATAGATATTGACTTATATATATCAAAATGTTCAGGAGGAGAAGAGAAATTGATTGAGCCATGTCCGTCCGTCCGTCCGTCCGTCTGTGAACACGATAACTTGAGTAAATCTTGAGATATCTCAATGAAACTTGGTATGCCGGTTGCTTTTTACTTATCTCTGAACGCTATTGAAAATAGGCAAAATCGGTTAAAAGCCACGCCCACTTTCTATATATATAATATTTTCGAAAATACAAAAAGACTGATTATTCAGTACATAATACACCTATAAGGATAAAACTTGGTGTGTACCTTAGCGTTAAGGCAAAAAATAAATTTCTGAAGAAATTTTTAAAAAAGGGCGTGGCACCGCCCACTTTTGATTAAGTCAAGTTTGGAAATATTATTAATCATAAATCAAAAACCGCTCAAGATAGCCAAATAAAATTCAGCACACATATTTATATTAATACAGGCAATATTTCGAAATCGGATTAGGTCCACGCCCCATTTTATACGAAAGATTTTGAAAAGGATCATGGATATATTGAATATGCTATAACTTTGCTTAAACTAGCTGTATATCATTTCTATTTCACCCCTAAAGTGTTCGTGGGCAAAGAAAGTCGAAAGCACCAAATTTTTGGAAAATGGGCGTGGCCCCGCCCATTTATGGGGGATTATTCCACAAAACTTTCCATGCCATAACTCCGGTAAAAATTGACTTATTGAAACGATATTTAGAGAAATTGTTCAACATATAAAGCTAACTCATTGCTGAAAAAATAAACAAAATCGGTGAATGGACACGCCCACTTTTTGAACATAGTTCTAAAAAACTTCTTCGTAAAATTAGCATCGCGATATTTCCATAATTGTATACGTTATATAAATAAGTTTTTACACACATAATAGGCTTTTTAAACAAAACTAAACTGTAAAAAAATTTTGTGGATTTTGGTGAAGTAGGCGTGGCGCTGCCCACTTTTTAGCATAAAAGCTCTGCTATTTTCAAAAGCGATTGCTTGAAATTTCAAGAAGGTATTTCAATGAAAGTTAGTGAGATGCTTCCCAATAGTATGTAGTATACTCCTGCCAAAAATTACGCAAATCGGATAGCAAACACGCAAAATATACGGACAAGTAGTTAACACCCTACTGCCTTTTTTTAATTAATTTTTTTTATTTTCATACCTTTCATGAACATGGGGAAAGCTATTTATATTTTGTATTTAGTGATAGTTTAATTTACCACTTACAATAGAAATGTTTTTATCGAAAACAATCAGTTGCCTTTATAACAAATTTTCAGGTATGTATTATAATAGACCTGAGTACATATATTGGGATACCAAAACAGATCACTACTAGGTATTTAATGTTCGGTTACACCCGAACTTAGACTTCCTTACTAGTTTTCTTAATGATTATCATCTTCAACTAAACGGCTACCGTCCTGCTTGGTTTTATAAAAATAGAGCTAAGCTAGCGCTATCTAGAAGCGTTCAAAGCAAAGCACCTCTAATTTTGAGTTGTGACCCTTTTGTATTTAGGGTGCGAAATGTTGACGTTCCGTTTTGCATGTTGAATAATTGCAACTTTCCGCTTTTTATATGAATTTCAATGTTATTTCATTTTTTGTTTGTATTTTTCCGAAGCTTCAGCTTTTCTTCAAGAAATAAAGCGACAACTATTTACTTCTTGCCAAAGCCTGAAGAAATCCTACACAAAATTTGAAAACAAACAATAAAAATAAATATTGTTTTGTACACGGATGAAATATTAAGCCTAGATTTAAAACTTTTTGGGGCTACATATTCAAAGTGTTGTTTGGAATTTTCAGTAAGATTGACTTCCTTTGACTAATTTCATTATTTTTGTATGAAAGAATGTGCAAAAAACCAAGAAAAATACTGCAACTCAAAGTTAAGAACTTTGTGGAAAATTCAAGAAAACTCGAAAAATTTTCATAAAAATTTCTAACTTTTTAGTAAAAATATTTAAATTTTTTCGAGTTTTCAGTTTTGTGGCCCGTTCAATTAAAGTGAACAAAGATAGCAATCTTAAGCCGCTAGAAGAATTACTCGATTTTTGGCAATTTTTTTCCTAGCCAAGTGCATTATCTTCCATACAAATTTATAAGCGTAATATTTTTATATTGAAGAAAATGCTCTTGGTCGGCTTTTGACAATTGAACGAGCAGCAAAACTGCATACTCGAAAAAATTTTACGAGAAAGTTAGAAATTTCGATGAAATTTTTTCGAGATTTCTTAAGTTTCCATGAATTTTCCACAAACTTTTGAACTTTGATTTGCAGAAGTTTCGATATGTATTTGCACATACTTTCATTCAAAAATAATTAAATTAGCCTAAAGAATTTAATTTTACTGGATATTCCAAAAAAACCCTTTGAACGCAGACATACTGGTCTAGGTGTATGACCAAATTTGGTTTAGAATTAATGCGCCTAATAAAAATTATTTAAATTTTATATCGAAAATGTTGTTAGCAATTTTTTATGTTTTTTTAAAAAATGTTAGGTCTCGAACCGACGTGCCCCAAATCAGTGCGCAATGCTCTACCTACTGAGCTCATGAATTTTGTGCGAAAAGTACCGTGTTTGTTTATCCCGGTTTAAGTTTAATTGAGAAAGGTTTGGAATTTATTTCCAAAAAGTTTTAAAAATTGTGTAAACCAATGAATGGTTTAAAATTTAGGCTCAAATTTTTAGGCGTGTAGAAAGAGGAAAATTTCAAATAAATAAAAGTATAAATATGTAATATGTGAAAATATAAATATATGTGTATTTATAGGTAATTCTTATTTACTGACACTTTGGCCAAAACCCCCCCCGAAATTTTTTTCTGGCTACGCGCCTGATCCTTGCAGTTCATTCCATCTACAATATTCATTTCTCCTCTCACAATGCTCCGTAAATCTTGATAAAAAAGTGGTTTTTTGGAGTTTACTAAATAACACCCCGAAAAGGCTCAAATTACTTTCTTTTGGAGCGCTCCGACTTTGGTAAGCTGGGATTATTCGCACTTTTATGAATACATGGCTATAATTAAAGTCCGCTAAACTCCCAAACCCGCTTCCGCACTGGCCTGCTGGGTACTATGCGCGTCTCTTGATACCTCTCCCGGCAATTTTTGGACGCGTTTCAGCACTCGGTTGCTGTCGTAAACAATTACCAAGATTTGTTATTTCTTTAATAAAAATAACAAACTGATAAAAACAGGAAATTTTAAAATCAAACGGGCTAACATTTTTTTCATTTGACGTTAAAATTCCTACAGAAAAGAGAGAAATGTCAAGTTCGCTTCTACTTTGTTTAATATACTTTGGCTATGATACACCAGAGCTGTAAAAAGAATCAATAGATTCGGTGTGCATTCCCTCGATATTCTTGTCAAAATTTTTATTTTTTGTTTCCGTAAAACAACATCCATGTAAAGGGTTATTAACTTTACTTGTTAAATACTTTATTAATTAATTATATAAAAAGAGATCAAATAGGCTAACTGCTTACTTTTTATTTTGCAAACAATATTAGATTAATTCCCGCAATATTTTGTTAAAACTCGTAAAATATAAGTAAAACTCGTATATAAAAGTTGTAAAACGCCCTCTATATTTTGTTTTTGTGCTATGCAGGGCTGTCATGGAATCCAAGTCGGTTTTGCATTTTATCGGAATTGCAAATCAATATTGATTTCATTTGGTGTCATGAAACCATGTCGGTTTTGTTATTTTCTGCAGTTGTAGCGCTCATGTTGATGGAAGAAGGAAATTGCGGGAAGGTCAAAATGAAAATTTTGAGAGATTGCAGCAACCCGCTTGAGCTGCCGGAGACAGCGTAAGTAGATTTATTGCAAGGTGCGCTTGTAAATACTTTTATGATATTTGCAGGTTCATATCGTGTTATAGGCTACATAAAGAGTATTTCCAAATGGTACTTGACACTATTGGCGGACACTTGGCACGATCTCAATTTCCACCAATACTGCAGCTAGCAGCTAAGTTGCGATTTTTATATTTTCCCCAAGTACGAATAAAAATATGAGCCTCATTAATATTTATTTTTATTTAAAACCATCATTTACTAACATTTTTATTAAATTTTCTATCTGCAATTGAAAAAAAAAGCAAATCCAATAGCTCCTAGCTGCTTGGTTTATTTCCGACAGCAAAACCGAAATTATCGGTTTCTGTGACACCTAAATCCGACATAATTCCGATTCGAACATGAAACCGTTAGCATTGGATTTCATGCCACCAAAGCAATTTTTCTGTCGGTTTTAAATCCAATTCCGACAACTATGGGATTCCATGACAGGGGTGATAGAGAGCGTTTTACAACTTTTATAAACGAGTTTTACTTATATTTTACGAGTTTTAACAAAATATCGCGGAAATTAATCTAATATTTTTTGCAAAAAAGAAATTTAAAACCAGCTATCCGCCAACAAAATTGCAACGTAGAAAAACGGAGCTACGACCCAAGTGTATAATTGCAGAATTGTAAGTTTCGAAGTTGAACGTAGCGGAATTGAAACGCAGAATACCGAAGTTGCCAAGCGGAGAAGATTTCGATCCAAGTCAAAATGCAGAATAGGGGTGAATGAAGAAGAAGATTCAAATTTTGGTTTTTTCATATGATATTTGAAGAAATTTTATTTTGCATGTATATGTGTACATACATATATATATGAATTTATGGGAAAAAACTACAAATTGTAAATTTTATAAAATATTTGCATACTAAATGACTTTGTAGACAAAAATTATCTTAAAATTATGTACATATGTGTATACATTTTACGTATTTCACCTAAACAAATTCCAGGCAGCTGAAACTATGGAATGGTGCCCATTAGACCGGGTCGAAAAAAAAAGTTTGCAATTATCCCCCCTAGGATGAAAGATGACCATGCGGTGAATTTGGGATGATACAAATTTTGGTCCTGCGAGAGTCCTAAAAACAGCCAAAATCGATTTTTATTCACAACTTTTTTATTTATAATCCGATTGCAAAGTTTGATATATCGTTGAATAGGTATTTTTTAGTACTACATATCTACATATCCTGAATGTCCTTTTACTCAAAACAGACCCCAAACCGAGTTAGACCGCGTAACTCGATTTCTACCCCCCTATATAAAACTTTTCTCTTCATAATAATAAACCACTCAGCCAGCTATGCAATTCTCGCCTTTGAAGTAACAAAAAATTCTAATAAACAAAAAGTTACAGTCGATTTACAGTTAAAGCTTGTTTTTTTTTTGTTAAAACAAAAAGAAAGTTGGTGCATTATTAAATTTTGTGACATACCATAAAATTGAAGCATGTTTTTTAAAAAACGTAATTTAAATAAATCAGTGTTACCAACCGAGTGCGACATAGTTGAGTATTTACTCTTTTTAAAGAACTATGGTATCAAAAAAAAAAAAACCTTAAGTTTTCAAGTTATGCGGGAATTGTGGCAGCCGAAATATTAAAATTGTGGCATCGAACAGGAATTCCTGTTATCACTGAATCCCCTACGAAACGAAAAACTTTAAATATTATAAAAAAGTATCGTGATGTTACATCCAATACGATTTAAAAAGGACGAATGGAACAATCTGTTTCGAATTTCGAAGTGCAGGTGCAGTATTGGGGATATTGGGAGCTGTAATTGTTCTACTGGTCGTCAAACCTCACACACAGCAAAGCAGTTTTTAGTAGATCAGTGCAGTACAAGACTGAAACAAATTGATTCTCTAGAAGGAGAAGCAACAAGTGTTTGCGAACTGGAATCTCATACCATTACTGAATGTGTTAACCCGTCAGTAATCTCGGATGGGTACGTTCCCAATTCATCCGATGACGAAGATTTTGAAGCCGAGCGTCCTGGGCCATCGCTGAATGTGTGCGACATATCTTTAGGAAACTACGCCATGGCCTTAGATCGCACTGATACTTCGGACCGCTTTGGAGCACTACCCTCGACCACTCTTATCCAAGATTTGCATATTTCTATAGCCGCTAAAGTTAATAAAGATTTTGACCAGGATATTTCAAAAAAAATTATATCTTATACTGATAATATTATTCTAGACAAAAATAAAATCTCTAGAGAGCGTTTAACATTTAGCAAAGAAGCACAAGCTTCGGTGCAAGAAAACTCTTTTCTGCAAGGTATTTCCTTTGATGGAAAAAGAGACCTTACCCTTAAGAATACTGAAATTAATAAAAAAAAAGCGATTAAGTAGATCAGTGGAAGAACATATAACGGTGTTAAAGGAGTCAGAATCCAAATTTATTGGATATACCACACCCATTTTAAGCACCGGAGAGGGATTCAGCAATCCATAGTAAGTTTTTAAATGATCAAAATTTTTCGTCGCTATCAATTGTGATGGTACCGCAGTTAACACAGGCGTAATTGTTTGCATGGAAAGATATTTGCAGCGGCCATTGCATTGGAATGTTTGAGTGCTGCATTTCAAGGAATTGCCTTTAAAGGCGTTGTTAAAAAAAGTTTTCGGATCGCAAAAAGGTCCGGGATTGTGGCCGAGCAAAGAAGGAACAGAAATCCTTACATGCGAAAATATAAGGTAGGCTTTTCTTATACATATTTGGGGGTATATTTTGTTCAATTTTGTTTGTTTGTAGGTCTTCGAAGGCTATAAAAAAATCGCAATGGGTGTCATGCCTGAAAATATTGAGGAGTGGAATATAAGATCTGATCAGCGTTACCTATATCGCATGGTTAAAGCGATTGATAGTGGTGTATGTAATGATCACCTTAGTAGGGAGAAACCTGGTCCTGTAAGTACAGCTCGCTGGTTATCTACGTCGTCAAGACTTCTACGTTTATACGTATCCAAAAAGCACCCCAGCTCTTCCTTAATAAAAGCTGTGGAGTTTGTTGTTAAGGTTTACGCACCATAAAATAAATAAATATATTGTGATGTTGATAATTCTGAAACGTGTAGTTTACCTTGCTTCAACTAATTTTACATGGACATACACATACACTCATATGTAGTCAATATTTTTATTTGTAGAAGTTACATATACAATATGTGCAATTAAACTTCAAGTCACCTTAACTTCTTTGTTTACTTATATTCTTTTTTACTTCAAAGATAACAAGTGTATGGCTTGCTGAGGCGTTTATTATTATGAAGAGAAACGTTTTATATGGGAGGGTAGAAATCAAGTTACGCGGTCTAACTCGGTTTGGGGTCTGTTTTTAGTAAAAGGAGATATGTAGTACTAAAAAATACATATTCAACGATATATTAAACTTTGCAATCGGATTATAAATAAAAAAGTTGTGAATAAATGTTATTTTGGCTGTTTTTAGGACTCTCGCAGGATGAAAATTTTTATCATCCTCAATTCGCCGCAGGGTCATCTTTCATCCTAGGGGGGGTAATTGCAAACTTTTTTTTGTGTATGGGCACCAACCCGGTCTAGTGCCCATTGTGGCCGATTCCCTCAAAACACGAACCCAGATCCGTCCACGCAGCTGGAGAGGTTGATGCTTTAGTAGGGTATTATCATTTAATTAGGCGATTCAGCCCTTGTAGCATACATTTCAATTTATACAAATATTTTCACGGCAGACATTTTATTTTAAATTTGAAAATTTTATTTCCTTCGGTTTTTTTTTCATTTTGACGTTTTATTATGCTGACACCTGCCAAATTCTAAAAGTCTATTAAGCTGAAATTATAGGTACATCTATGCTTTTCTATCTTAAGATTTTTTAAAGGGTGATAGTTTCGTCTATATTCGCACCTATTATGGTTGTCAACATCTATTGGCACTTCGTATCAATAGTTGCGTTCCAGTTTGCTGACCTGGGTCGGGTCACGGTCATAATTTAACAGGAACGATGCGGGTCAGCTGCATGAGAGTTGTTTTTGTAAATAAGTGTGTATACATATGCATGTTTGTGCCACTAAGCAAATAAGGGTTGGCTGTCAAAAAATCTACTACAAAAAAAATCTACTACTACGGATCAGAAACTGACCCAGAAAAATATCAAGATCACAGCGTTGTTGTTGCATTTACATGCAAAATTTTATACAGGTCTGGGTTTGTGTTTAACTGGAACACGCCAAATATCAACATCACGTCGTATTGTAGCATGCCAGCTAAGCAAAACAAAATGTTTAATAATAATAAGTAAAAAGTTCAATATACTTTTGGCAATAACTAGGCCAAAGTTCTCAAATCAATTTAGCTTGCGCTGCACTTCTCCAATAACATAAACTCGATTGAACCCATGTACATTTATGTATGCATGCACAATAACGTAGAGTCATAAGCATGACTAACAACTTAGAAATGTAAGTTTGTAAATTAGATTACTCATAAGGTAGATTGTAAGCATATAAAAGAACGGCGATGAGGCAAATAAAACATTCCAACTTTAAGACTCAACTAATGTGTTTTAACTTTGGGATCTTAGTGGGGCATTTTATTGCTCAGGAAAATGCGGCTGAAGAGCTAAGACAATACTTAAAGCCTTCCAAACGTTACATGGCGATCCTAACAGCTTAAAACTAGATCCTGCCAGATTAAAACTAGATGCTGCAAGCTCAAAACTAGACTCTGCCAACTTTGCATAAGCTAAGTACGTTAAGGTAGAAGAATACTTTCCGGAAGGATCGAAAAACACCGAAGCATACCCCAAATACATCCCTACAAAAATTGTAGTAGGTCCCAAACCAATATCCCTGGAAAAATACCGGCAAAGGCAAAACCGCCAAAAAGCCAACCTTCAAGAATTTAGGCAAAGAACAAGTCGCGAAAGTAAACAGAAAAAACGTGGAGGTAGAATATGTATATTTAACATCAGTCGCGGGCAACAAAAGAAGGTATTGATAAACAAACTAAAAGATCTGCGCAAAAACGGGTAGAATCCAGCAACAACAACAACAAAGAACCACCAAAAAGATAATTATAAATATTTTTTGTCATTAAATTAAAAAACAGGAACTAACAATCAAACGGAAAATTGTTTTTCTCATAAAGATGTTTTATACCCTACTACATTAGCAGAGGAGACATACAGATTGATTAATTTAACACGCTAATATTAAAAAAATTTTCAGGTTACATAAAGATTTTTTTACATAAAAATGACTTGGTGGAAAATTGCACTAAACGGCATATTAATAGGAATAGCGGGATACGAAGTAGGAAAAGAAACGTCAGGTGAAAACACCTCCGATACCAAAAAAGTTGAATACGAACCACACCCTTTCATAGAAGAAGTTTCCTATAACGGGTCGATTCTAGAGTGGTAACAACATTCATTTTACCGGCAAACAAATCACTTGGAAACTTTTACACCCTTTTCGTATTCTGCTGGCTTAAGTTGCAGTTCAATTTCGTAACCACGGAAAGAGGTGGTAACGTCTCGTAACCACGAAAAATTGCACGTGTTTTGTAAATATTTTTGTGGACAGAAAATACCACAAATTTTGTACACATACTAGTTCACAAGAATTAATAAACAATATGAGCACTTTTTTACGCGAAGTTTCGTGCGCGTTTGCCTTTTATTCTCTTTTGCGCATTGTTTGTTTTGACAGCGTTGCCATGTGCGCTAGAATCGCGGGTACATGGACCGGTTACGATTTTTGGTTAGATAATCTTCTGGGTACAAAGTTTCCGGTTACGCTCAGAATCGACACGTAAGTGGTTGACCGCGTTTGCACGCGTAGTTACATGTTTAATTGTCGCAATGGTAATATTGATAAAAAATTACATCAAAAATAAATTGAGACAGTTAAACAATGTACAACAACGTATATAGTTTTCCCAATAAAAAGCAACAACTTCCCAAAAATGCCAAAAGTTGTCATCCAGAAATGAATCAATGGAAAAAATCCATAACACATTACTGGAAGAAAAAATTAAAGCTAGTAAATCAAAATCTTGGAAGCTTTTAATAATACTAGACAGGTGATCAATGCAGCAAATCGCATACTTACCATAGAACACCAAAAAGAATTTTTCACTGCCGTACGAGATAAACTCTTATCTTCAGTAGCTAGACACAATATAGAAGTAACAATACCAACCACATTAGAGGAAAACCTCCAAGTTGATTTCGACGTGTTTCTATCAGAAAATGTTCGAAGCCGGACTCCATCACCCTCTTTAAGTCAAGGGGAAGACACCAGCAAAGTAAAAATCCCAATCATAAACGTCACAATGGTACAAACAGTAGTCGAATTCATTAAAACTGCCTCGTCTTTACTCCCGAGTTTGATGGGAAGCCAGACTTAAACAGTTTCTTAGATGCCCTCGATATACTTGATCAAATCAAGGATGAGCACGAACTTTTAGCAATAACAATGATAAAGACCAAACTAAAAGGAACGGCAAGCAATTTTATCAGTAATGAAAACACGAGCTCAAAAGCGCGATAAAAGGTGAATCGGTAAAGGTTTTAACCGCTAAACTCCTAAACGTTCAACAACGTAGTAAAACGGCTAACCAATACACAGCAGAAATAGAAAAAATTACCAAATCACTAGAAGGGGCATATATCTCGGATGGATTAAACCCAGACTTAGCAACGAGATATTCTACACAGGCAGCCGTCAAGGCAATGTGTAAAAACAGCTCCAACAATAATGTTAAAATGATAATGCAAGCAGGAACGTTCACAACAATGAACGATGCGATCTCTAAGTTCACCAACAGCTGTACCGAAATAACAGCCAGCTCGAATACAATTTTGAACGTACGACAACAGAGTCAGTACAGGAACAATTTCCGGGGAGGATACCGAAGTAACAACTATGGAAATTCCCAAAATCGGAGATTCAGACCACAACCGAGATACAACAATACCTCGAGGTCGTAAAGCAATTATAACAATAACCGAAGAGGATCACAAGCCCAAAACGGCAATAGATCCTACAACCAGACCCGTAATGTGCGCAGCTGCACCCAGACGGAAAACCAGGAAGCTCCACTTCAAAATTAATAGAATGAAAAATATGTGTACTAAACCTAAATCTAAACAGCTATATATCCACAAGGACATTCCTAAATAATTCGATTTCAAATTTTTTAATTGATACGGGTGCAGACATTTCCACTATAAAAATGCATCAAATTAGTAAAATGCACAAAATAAAGAACAAATTACAGATTTAAAGGGCATTGGTCATGGCATAACCAGCACATTAGGCACAATTAAAGTGGATTTAAAAGGTGATGACCTTCTAATTTACCATAAGGTTCATGTCGTAGAAGACGACTTTCCAATCCCATGCGACGGTATAATAGGACTAGATTTCACAAAGAAGTACAATTGTATCTTGGATTATGGCAAAACAGAGGACAAATTAATCCTAAGGCCATATGATTTCCCTCAAACAATAACAATGCACCTAACAAATTGTCTGTATGTCAACACACTTACTATCCCTGCTAGATCAGAAGTCATTAGACAAGTCAAAGTAAACACCGATAACAAAAACATCTTCACACCACACCAACAATTATCTGAAGGCATTTTCATAGCAAACACTATCACAAATAAAGATCAAACTTTTGTTAGAATTATCAACACAACACATAAAAACACAACTATTCAAAATTACAAGATTAATACCGAAAATTTAGACGATTACACACTAAGTAAAACAAACACACACAATAAAAATTGCAAGGATACAGAGAAATTAAAAGATTAACAAAAAACTTCCCACAATTTGTCAAACCTCAACTAACAACACTATGCACAGAATTCATAGACATATTTGCACTAGAAACAGAACCAATTTACTCTAATAATTTCTATAAACAAAAATTACACATGAAGGATGACACCCCCGCCTACATAAAAAATTATAGATTGCCTCAAACACAAAAAGAGAAATAACCAAACAAGTAACTAAGATAATCGAAGATGACATAATAGAACCTTCTATTGCAGAGTATAATAGCCCAATCTTATTAGTCCCTAAAAAATCACTCCCAGGCAAAGCAGAAAAAAGATGGAGATTAGTGGTAGACTACAGACAGGTAAATAAAAAGCTAGCAGCAGACAAATTCCCACTTCCAAGAATGGACGACATTTTGGACCAACTTGGAAGAGCAAAATATGTTTCATGCCTAGACCTTATGTCAGGTTTTCATCAAATCGAATTACACCCCGACTCCAGGGATATAACGTCATTTACAGCCGATAATGGCACATATAGATTCAAAAGACTACCCTATGGATTAAAGGTAGCACCGAATTCATTCCAAAGAATGATGACCCTAGCATTCGCAGGTCTCAAACCATCACAAGCATTTCTCTATATGGATGGTTTAGTTGGGTTAGGATGTTCTGAAACCCATATGCTGAAAAATTTAAGAGACGTGTTCTCCACTTGTCGAAAATACAACCTAAAATTACATCCAGAGAAATGCCTAGTTTTCAGCCAAGAAGTAACTTATTTAGGACATTAATGTACAAACAAGGGAATATTACCCGACCCGAGCAAATTTGAAACAGTCCAAAATTACCCAACACCAAAAATAGCCGATGAAGTTAAGAGATTCGTAGCTTTCTGCAACTATTACAGAAGATTCGTACCGAATTTCGCAGAACACTCACGAAAATTAACTAGGCTTTACAAAAAGAATGTTTTCTTCGAATGTACAGAAGAATGTCAAAAAGCTTTTGTCTACTTAAAGAAGCATTAATTAGTCCTAAACTTTTATAATACCGAGACTTCGATAACAAATTCTGCATAACAACAGATGCTGGTGGGTACGCTTGTGGGGCAGTCCTTAGCCAAGAACATGATGGTAAACAGTTACCAATTGCTAGATTTATATTGGAACGATTTTCCGTCATCCCTTGTCAATTTTTGTTTGTTTACAAATCGTTCCAATATAAATCTAGCATTCACCCTGTCGGAAAAACAGAAAATAAAAATAACTCAGTTACCAATTGCTTACGATTCTAGGTCCTTCACCAAAGGAGAAACCAACAAAGCCACAATAGAAAAAGAATTGGCCGCAATCCATTGGGCCATAACCTTCTTCAGACCATATGTTCATGGCAGAGAATTTCTAGTTAAAACTGACCATCGTCCTTTAACATAAATATTCTCGATGAAGAGCCCTTCATCTAAGCTGACACGAGTAAGACTCGACTTAGAAGAGTACGATTTTGAAATGGAGTATATAGCCGGAAAAGAAAATTATATTGCGGACGCATTATCCCGCATAACAATTACAAACTTAAAACACTTGCCAGTGGAAGCAAGTAAAATATTAAAAATAACAACAAGATCAGCAGCAAAACAGACCAGCAGTAATTCTGAAAATAAAGAAAGTCACAAAGATAACCCCAAAATTGACGAAGCGCTAAATAAAGTTGAAGTAAAAAGACATGTCGAGCTCGTTTTCATTCCTCCGAAATTTCATTTCAAAAAGGAAAGGAAATTTTTAGCAATTTTGATACAAGCAACCTAATTGTTGAGGATAAGATTGACCTAGCTAGGATAATTCTTTACCAGGGTTGAAAGAGAAGCCGGCAATTTAGGACTCGTACAAATACAGTTGTCCCTAGGGGACAAATTGTTTAAAAGTAATTATACTGCAGTAGGCAAATTTATAGAAATGGCAAATTTATAGAAATGGGTAACAAAGTTCTCAAAAAGCTAACAATCGCCCTAACCCCAGATTTTGTATATGTGACAAATCCCGGGAAAATTAAAGAAATCCTGCACAAATATCATAACGATCCTATTAGTGTCGGCCACCCAGGAATTAATCGAATATAGTATAAGTACATAAGAGAATACATAAACAACTGCATCCTCTGCAAGAAAAATAAGACCAATAAGCATATAAAAGAACCAATGACAATAACCAATGACGGAAACACCTCCGAAGGCATTTGATATTGTACAAATCGATACAGTCGGACCATTACCGAAATCGATAAATGGAAACGAATATGCAGTTACCATCATATGTGATCTAGGGTGTATTCGAGCAGTGATTATTGCGGAAGTTTTTATGACAAAGCATCACGTTCTTCGATAAAATTTCGGCAACACTGGCAACGCCACGCGTTCGCTGAATAAAATTTTACTCAACTGTTGCTCATCAGAAACGAACCAGGAGCATCAAGAAAATTTTCACTGCGCGGTACAAATGGAAGAAGAAAAGTAAGCAAATGTGTATGTAATGATAATTAAATACATATTATAATATTGTTTATTATTTCTTTTCAGTTTCAAATTAAGCGAAACCGAAACCAAATTATTGGTAAGGTGCCGTTTGGATATGGAGCAGGAGTTCGCGAGCGGTCGTAGAAAGAAATCAGTTCTTTGGGGGAAAGTTCATTTTAAAATGCAAATTGATGCGCCAGATCTCAGCTGCACTAGAGATCAACTTCAGCGTAAATTTTTAAATATGCTTTCAACGTACAAACGCATAAAAAATAGAAACAATTCAACTGGAAGAGACGCAACCACTTGGCCATTTTTTCATGAATTTGACGAGGCTTATGGCTGTCGGCATTCGATTTGTCCTCCATCTGAAAATCTGTTCAGCTCGCTAGATACTCCAAGCAGCCAAAGTGTAGGGGATACCGTAGAAGACGAAAGAACTCCAGGCGATCATCATTCTGAGACTGACTCCGATGACAATAATAACAAGCGTAAAAGAAAGCGAAAACAACTAGCAAACGGGCACAATAATAGCACAATAAAGAGAATAATTTATAAGTATATATTAGTATATGACATCCATCAAATACCATACCAAGCTGCATGATTATTGAATGGTTTCCCTTACGGTCATAATAGCTTATGGCGTCATGTTTTGGTGTATTTATCTTTAAGTGAATTCCGTCCATGCATCCAATAACGAATGGAAAAGGGTTTTCTCTGATCGTTTGGAAACTTCCCATTATGTGTTGCTGTTCAATAATGGTGGGCCAAGAAATTTTAGTTCTTAGGCAGCATATTACTTTTAAAGTTTTAAAAAATAGTTTATGGGCTGTCCCTTTACCAATATTAAAGCGATCGGAAATTTCTCTGTAGGTAACTAGACTGTTGCCAAGTTTCCATAAAGTGACGTACAACGATTGCTCCAAAGAATACTTGGTGTCCACAGTGCACCAAAAAGGGTTTAGAGCATCACGTTACTTCTAAATAAAATTACCTTCATTAAAGGCGATATTTATATATTGATCAAAATTATTAACTTACAAGAAATGTGTGTCGAGTCATCCGAAAATGGGTAAAAAAGATGTCATCAGGATATAGTGCAATGGTCTTAAAAAAGTTTTTCATTTTCCTCACACTTCGTCGCCTTGAAGCTTCCTTAAACAAAAGCCTTTTTGTCATTTGTATTCTCCTCCTGCTTCTGTCCATGTATATAAAAAACATATCACCAGCGCTCTCCATAACTTCGTCTGCTATCAAACATGTTAAAATTTCCATATTTTCAAGTAACACGTTCTGCGAAAAATAAAGTCTGCAATATTGCTGCAGGTTATCAGCAGAGTATCAGCATCAGAGTATCAATAAAGTAACAGGGTTGCAATAATGCGGTAAATAGCAGCTCGAATACACCCCTAACCAAATACTTGGTAGCGATCTCCGTTCGAAGCAAACACGCAGCAACAGTAGCTAAAGCCGTGTTCGAGAACGTCATTTTGATTTATGGACGCATGAATACAATAATGACAGACATGGGCACAGAATACAAAAAGAACTTATTCAAAGAACTGTGCAAATTATTAAAAATTGAACATAAAACTTCAACGCCGTATCATCACCAAACTTTGGGTAATGTAGAACGCAGTCACAGGACATTCAATGATTATATACGTTCATACATATTCAGTGACAAAGATGACTGGGATGAATACCTCAGGTATTTCACGTATTGTTAAAATATGACGCCTTCAACCACACATAAATATTGTCCATTTGAAATAATATTTGGGAAAACCCACCGAATTATGAATTTTTAAAAGAATATAAAATCAGCCCATTATACAACCATGAAGCTTATGACAAAGAAGTAAAATATAGACTTCAAATACTACAGCAAAGAGCTAGGAAATTAGTTCAAGAGGCTAAAGAAAAACAAAAAACAAATTATGATAAAATTAACTATAGTAAGGAAATAAACATAGGAGATTTAGTATTAGTTAGAGAAGGGGCCTCCCATAATTTATAAAATAGATATAACGGATTCTACAAAGTTAAAAACATCGATGAGAACAACAATTTCACTTTAATACCGCATAACATAGGAAATAGCATTAAAAACAATAAAGAAATTAGAATTCATAAGAATAGACTTAAAGTAACATAGCTCCACTAATAATAACAAAAAAAAAAAAAACCAAACAATAAACACTCATCTATCCATCTAAACAGACACACAAACAAAATACAAAAAAAAAAGTGAGTACAATAAAGACACATGTGAAACAAATGTAAACAAATTAAAGTAAGAAAACCTTTTTACTACAGTATAACAATAAACGATAAACTAAGTGGGTCAAACATTTTGCGGAGTCCGATTATTACTAGAAATAGGACTTATTTAATTTACAACAACCAGTTATATCTCTACCGCAAAACTAACAACCAGTCATGTCTCTAGAACAAAAACAGAGTCTTTTACCCCCTCCCCAAATTCAATATTAAAATTCCTCAAATTTAATATAACCCCTTTTTTATAATAAATATCCTCACCAATGGTTTATATTAGCAGAGACCCAATTTCGTAATAAAAATATTCCTAGCGAAATTTCCAAGTATGAATATCTTATAGTATCGCTATCACAGGATATGTCTGCAACCGTTTTTGATGTCCTACAAAATATTAATGATATTTGGGATAATTCAGCTTCGACAGCATACTCTACACTTAAAGAAGCCCTTTTAGAAAGAAATTCTCTTAGCGAATCCCAGCGTTTAGAATCTCTCTTGGCAGATCTAGACATGTAGGAAACCATCGGAACTTTATCGCACAATTAAACAAACAGCGGAACAGTCAGACTGGATTTCAGACAAACTTATTACACAACTCTGGATTCGTAAACTCCCCACACAAATAAAATTTTCACTCAAAACATTACCTAATCCAGACATAAAGAGTCAAAATCTGCCAACTGTGCAAACGTTTTTTCGATGAGCGTGCTTTTTTTGCGCAATAATTTTTTTTCGGTTAACCATCAAAAAAAAAAAGACCCCTATTTTTTTATTTTTCGAAATTCGAATTATTTTCTAAGTTATGGGTATTCGAAATTTTTCGAAGGCCTTTGGATTTTATTTATTTACTCGCAATCGGTTTAACCGATTTTGCTCATATTTGGTACAGTTAAAGAGGATGAATAAGTCTCCTCAAAATTTTTTTTTTTTTAAATAAATAATTAAAAAAAAAAAAAATTATTAGCCATTGTTTTAAACAACTAAAAAAAAAAAAAACTTCTCAATCGCTTTCAATTGTGTTACTAGTCTTATTTTATTGTGTAATTCATAACAAAAAATAATCTAAAAAAAAAGGAGTAATTTACCATACAACGAAAGTTACAGGCATTTTTCTGCACGCGCATCGTATTTTTCGTATGTAATGGTCATGCGTCGTCGCTACCATGCCCTATGCTGGCCTTACAAGCGCATCAAAATCCATGTTTTTCATGCGGATAGCTTTAGGTAGGTGTCATGTCGAGTGCGAAAACCCCAACATGTATGTATGTATGTATTTATAACAAAAATATTTTTTACCTAAAAATACTATAGTAACTGCAAATGATAATTGCTAAGTACTGTTGCTGACTAAATCTTTTTTAAAAGAACTCTATTGATGAAAGCCATTAGTATGAGTCGACCCCTTCTTTTTCTGGTTTGCATTCAGGCTAGTATGCGTTAACGCCATTGTTTAGAGGCCAATATGATTGTGGTTGGATAGTAGGTAGGTACTTATTTCGAAGGATGCTCATTTAGGTCAGAGTTCTATTGATGGGAATGCAGGAATGTCACGGATTGACGTTAATTACATAGTATAGCGATGGTGATCTCAGTTTTTTTAATAATACCTGACAATACCTACTTACAAAAAATTAATAAGCGCTATTTGTTTTGTTTTAATTTCTTATGTTTTATATTTCGTACATATTTTTCATGAAAACTTAAACTAATTTTTATTAAGCCTCTTTTTAAAAACACTTTCTTTTACAAATTTGGCTGAACTTGAATATAGTTTACATGCTAGTGATCCACTTAGTGGAAAAAAAAACACTGGTATGATCGGGTGTTTTTCACCGTTTTCGCCAGTCGGTATCTTGATTCCAGGATATTGCTATGCGCATTGTGCTCTTCTGTTGTGGAGTAGCTAAACTCAATTTTTTTAAAAAACGTTATTGCCCATTCGTATAAGAGTTTTGGTGTTGTTATATACCTGGTTTGTAAAGCCGACCTGTGGGCATGTCTTTTAACGGTGCCGCCAATTCCATCACATGCACCTTTACCATGCGAGGTAGCGAAAAAATTCCATTCTGCCTCGACACCGAAATCTTCTTTATGTTTGGTTAAATTAAGCAAATTATACTTATTCTTATATTGCGAGGCAGCGCCATCAGAGAAATAATATATTTTTTTAATATTTTGTGGTCCAAATTTTGTTTTTAATTGAGTGATCAATTTTGTGTTGAAATAATGCACTGCATTTGCATCGTGAAGTAGGTGATCAGAAATAACTACGAAGTTAATGTTTTTGAGCATATTATTTTCCCGGAAGTACATATATAACGAATGGATGTATTGTAGCCTGCACATTCGCCCAATGTTGGGATTGTATGGCATCCTGTACTTGGCAAGTATAATTTTCAGAAAAATCCAATGCAATTAAAAACTCTCCCTTCTTTAGTGAATTTTTCGTGTGAGCGAAGTAATCATTTTGGACCTTGGTTAAAAAATCATGTTTCACAACTGCAGGCAGATCATCTATGAGGACCTTAAGAAATTCTTCTGTAGGCAAAGATCGAAGCATTAATTCACACCTGCCAAAATTAAAAGTTTTAATAGTAATTTAGAGAAATAAACTAATAAACACAAATTTAGTGATAAAAAACGAACCTATCGGTGCTTGACCATTGTTTGAACTCTATCAATGACACATTATTGGCTTCTAATATGCGCTTGAGGTTGTTGAAAATCACAATGGGTCCGGGACAGGAGCCACAATTTGAAAAATGCCAATCTGGTTCAGCAGTCTCGCAGAGCATCTCTTTAAAAGAATCACGATATTTTGTATCAAATCTGAAACCTTTCTTTTGTAGTTCTTGTTTGATGCCAACGAATTTTAACCTCATATTTTCGTGTATTTTACACACGCACACATTATGTGTTCTGGACGGTCCTGCTAAGATGCATTCACGAGGTCGACGTCGTACAAATGATGACAATGACACTTGAAATTCTGGATACTTTTCTTGGTAATTCTTGTGTAAGTCGCTGAGATTAAGCAGAAGTAATCTTTTCTGTACCTGGATTCGCTCACCATTTCTTACAATAGATATGTAGTCCTTTCTCCCTGGCATTATTCGGCAATTATCCTCCGAATAGTAGAATTCCTCAATTTTTTCTAATATATTTGTAGGCAACTTCCGGCCAACTTTTGGAATAGGTTGAGATCCGTATCCGCAGCTCAAACGTAATTTTCTAGCATTCAATGCCATCCTTCGGGCGACACCAAGATCGTTCATCATCTTCTGAATATTCCATTCTAAAGGAACCGTAGTCAAAAGTCCAATTTTTTCGTTACGGGGATTTTTTTCGTCTAAAGATTTTCTAAGATCCTTTGTCCAACTTGCCTCAGCAGAGTTAACCAAATCTGTAGAAGGCCGCTTTTTACTTGAAGAACTTTGTGGATTTTGGAAATTTGCGTCATTCCCTTCAAGGCTCTCATCGTCGCTGTCACTTTCGGAATATTCTCTTGTTGCGACTTCTTTTTCCGTTTTGTTTTCTCCTGCCCTTATACGTTGCAAGGATTCTTGAAAATTGTCCATAGGCATTCGATAGATATGGACTCGACATGATCTGCACATGAACTGTCCAACAAAATCAGCAAATTTAGCATTACAATTTACACTCACTGGTGCAATATTCTTCGTTACACATTTGTGGTTTTTTTTATTAAGAGGATTACAACAGGAATTAGCTCTCGGCATATTGTACTTCGTCTGGTGCTCTACTTATTTGTACTAAAAAATTGTAGTATAACAACGCTTTTAAATATCCTTTATCCAAGGTCGCACTTAGCTAACTTTTTAAAAGTAGGTAACGCTCTATTAACAAAAAAACGGAAATGCGGATGCAGCTCTATGCATCTCCATTAACAGAACGCTGTCCTAAATGAGCATCCTTCGAAATAAGTACCTACCTACTATCCAACCACAATCATATTGGCCTCTAAACAATGGCGTTAACGCATACTAGCCTGAATGCAAACCAGAAAAAGAAGGGGTCGACTCATACTAATGGCTTTTATCAATAGAGTTCTTTTAAAAAAGATTTAGTCAGCAACAGTACTTAGCAATTATCATTTGCAGTTACTATAGTATTTTTAGGTAAAAAATATTTTTGTTATAAATACATACATACATACATGTTGGGGTTTTCGCACTCGACATGACACCTACCTAAAGCTATCCGCATGAAAAACATGGATTTTGATGCGCTTGTAAGGCCAGCATAGGGCATGGTAGCGACGACGCATGACCATTACATACGAAAAATACGATGCGCGTGCAGAAAAATGCCTGTAACTTTCGTTGTATGGTAAATTACTCCTTTTTTTTTTAGATTATTTTTTGTTATGAATTACACAATAAAATAAGACTAGTAACACAATTGAAAGCGATTGAGAAGTTTTTTTTTTTTAGTTGTTTAAAACAATGGCTAATAATTTTTTTTTTTTTAATTATTTATTTAAAAAAAAAAAATTTTTGAGGAGACTTATTCATCCTCTTTAACTGTACCAAATATGAGCAAAATCGGTTAAACCGATTGCGAGTAAATAAATAAAATCCAAAGGCCTTCGAAAAATTTCGAATACCCATAACTTAGAAAATAATTCGAATTTCGAAAAATAAAAAAATAGGGGTCTTTTTTTTTTGATGGTTAACCGAAAAAAAAATTATTGCGCAAAAAAAGCACGCACATCGAAAAAACGTTTGCACAGTTGGCAGATTTTGACTCTAAAGACATTATTAAACATGGCAGATTAAATTTTTGAACTAATTCTGTCAAATAAACAAGGTCACGTACAAACAATATCTTCATCAACAACTGAACAAAATGATCACATTAGTCATTTATTGATCCAAAAACTAATATAAAGGTTTCAGGAGTAATTTCAAATTGTCTCTTTCCTATGCCAAAATTTGTTAACGTGATTTCTAACTGTGTTGATATATTGGAAGATTTTCCAACCCTTCTTAATGAAATCGATTTCAATCTGCCTGTTAAACACAATGTTGTCAGATTTATATTGGAACGATTTTCCGTCATCCCTTGTCAATTTTTGTTTGTTT